>JAPYZL010166208.1:0-10925 GCA_030522825.1 Platygaster orseoliae
CCGCTAATTCACGAATACCCCATAAAGGAGATTTCGTTCCTGCGTTCCATCCAAACGAAGTGGACACTTCTAAACATGCATGGAAAAAAATATTGTATGTAAATATCTAAATATATAATATAATAATAAAATATAATAAATATCTATCTAATAAATATCTATTTCTTGAGTTCATTCAAATTTGGATTTTTTTTTTCATAAATACTTCAATTTTCAATACTCAATAAATATTTAATCATCTTTTACATGAAATTTCCACGTTTGAAGAAAATTTTCCTGAAAAACATACGTAAAATTTTATTTTCATACATATCATATTCCGTTGTTTCGCGCAAACACTTTTCTTCCACTAGAAAAAACAACGACATTTCCTTATCTCATTAAACTTGCTATATTGCGACTCGGAATTGCAACGAAGTTGGTAAACAATTATTGCAGGGGCCAATTGTTATAAATAGAAGTCACTGCAGCTGACTTTTTTTGCGTAGTTTTTCAATTGCATTGATTTTTCATTTTTTATTTTTACTATGTTGAGTCTAGTGGTTTTTTTTTCTCGAATAATCGTTTAACATCGTTTTGATAGCAGTGATTAAAATTTGAACATTTCTACGGAATTCAAAGTATACACATAATTCTTTCAATTTTATCTGTTAACTAAAATTTCGTTGCTATCATTTTCAAATTCAAAATATTTGAAAAATTATCAATTTTTTCCCGAGATTTCCTGGAAAAATATTAAATTTATTGTGACAAAAAAAGTCTGTAATTTTCTGTTGGGACATTTGCATAGTTTGTAAAGTTCATTATTCTTCAGGAGAATATTATTCCAGGTTAATATATAATATAAAAACTCGTTCGTCAGTGTGGTAATTAGACACTTTGGTAATTTACAGAAAATTGAATTGGCTTATACGGTTTTTTGATTCAATTTATTACAGCAAAATTTTTTGAAACTTTTTTCATAAATAAATGTCTATTGAATTTAAATCTTTTTACATATATTTTTTCATGGATAAAATATCAATGTTCAATTCACTATCATAATTGTTTTCCACAAATACAAGTTCCCTTTAAAAGTTAATTTTGTTAAATGTGCTTTGAATTATTTCAGTTCAATCATAACTAATAAAAAAAAAGTGAATTTCGCATCGTATAACATTTTTTCACTTTATGGTTTACTCATTCAACAATCGCGTTTATTTTCAATAACTGCAATGAAAAGTGTCTCAATAAATCAAACTTCGTTCAACAATCGGATATGACATTTAAACACACTATAAATCACATTCAACTGTTATTATTACTTTAGGATGCAATTAAACCTGATTACCTACAAACGATTTCCAACATTAAACCACATTCGCGGTTACATACATTAAACCACATTACCAATAACCAATTGTTTACAATAAGATTTTTAATCGGAAATAGAAAACAAACATGAAATAACTATGAAAAATCTAACGAAAAGTGTGCGTGTGCCCCAGGACACGTAAAAAAACGTGACAAATTTCACGAGAAATCATCGTTATTTACTGAATTTTCACGCGTAACGAGAGCTCGCAAACATCGTATAACCGACAAGATAATCGAAGATAGAGAAGCCTTGGAAAGCAAAATGTCTTCCAAACATTGTAAATTTCGCGAGATTTGCATACTGGAAATGTCTTGGCGATTGCATAATCATTCCCCGGATTTTTTAATGTTCAAATCACCCAATCGCTTGAGGTGAATATTCTACACCTTGTTATTGTTGGAAATTTACGAGGAATATCCCCGAACGAAAATCTTGGAAAATGATTCACAGTTCTACTTTTTTCTCATTTCAGTTCAAAAGGATGCTAAACAAGGAACTCTCACATTTTTCCGAGTCTTCAAAGTCCGGGAACCAAATATCTGAATACATCTGCAGCACATTTCTTGGTGAGTTAACTCGTTACGAATTAATGTTTATTGGTACAATTTCTTATTAGGTTATAGATTAGTTTTAATCAATGAAGAGGAAAATTCGAGAATTGTCGATTTCATTTTGGACTGTTTCGTCAAAAGTTTTACCGGTATGATTTCATTTGAATTCTCTGACGGTTACAACTATTTGATGATGATTGCCAATGTTTCTGACATTTGTTAAATGAGAATCAGTAGATCGTTAGTTAAGTTTGACGGTCGTCAATTTATTAAAACGATCTTTGAATCACACGAACGTCAATTCAGTCTGACAATAACATAATCAGTTTGACAAATGTCAACTCAGATTGACTTGCATCTACGGTGACCAAATGACCTCACTTAAAAAAATTTTTTATTTTAAAAAGGCATTAGAGGAAGAGTAAAATCTTAAATTTGAAAGCGGCAAAAATTAATTTAAATATATCTCATTTTACAGACGAACCACTTTCAATATTATCGTTGATAGTTTGAAATCCAAATTTCAAATGTTTTGTTTGCGATCCTCTTTTTCTCTTTATATTTTTGTTTGATGACAAATCAAAAAATCAATCAATCAATCACAAATCAAAATTTTTCTTTGAAAACAAATGTAGTACTTCCCAACATGTATTGTAAAAATTACTCGAGTATTATAACTTTTATAATATTATTACAATTTTTGTCATTTTGATCTTATTACAACATTGTATAGTAAAAATTGTTATGTTGAGAATGTTCCTATATTCTGCTTTATTAGAACATATAATTAAATTCCCATGTATGGTGAAAAATTAGTTCGATTATTTTCCCTTATTTTATTTATTTCCAGTTCGTAAAATATAAATTTTCAAATAATATAGTAAAAATTACGATATGATTAGAAAGTACACAAAAATAAGGCAAAAAGTACTGTATGCTTTATTTGAAATTCAATTTTAGGAATTACTATATGATATTACAGAAAGTACAACATAAGTATCGAATAGGAGTTTTTGTTAAAAATATACAGTATATCCTCAACTAAAATATCATTGTGCAATGTCAATTTAACAATATAACAATAAATTTAATAAAAATCCAGCAAAAAGTACAATACTTCAGACTGATTTCAACTGTACAATATAAAATAGTAATAATAACTTAATTTTTTTCTCAGAGTAGAAAAATATAATTTAAACTGAACAACGTTGTATAATTTTTCGATAAATACTGATCGATACAGTATTTTTTTGTAGCATATAGAAAATCACATTTTACAAACTAGAAATATGAATAAAAAAGTTTGTGTGCTGTACGATTTACATAGTACAATATTCCTTCTAAATATTTTAACTTTCATTTTATTATCTATTAAAAAACGGGGATATGTATAGTAATTGGTACAATATAACAATTTTCAATATATAATGTTGTAAAAAGTTAAATAAAAATGACAAAACCTGCACTAGTATTCTAAAAGTTACAATATTCCAGTATGTTTTACCATAAATATATTTTTTAAAAAACTAGTTTTTTTTCTCAATATGATTGCAATAATAAAAAATTACACTATAATTTACAAGCAAGTACACAAAAATATAGCAAAAATAACCATATTAATTTGAATACTAGGATAGTTATATTATTATCGCTGTTTTTGAAACAAATATGTGACTTGGAATCAGTAAATAGGGTTTGAGAGGAAAAGCCGTAAGGTTCACATTACCTTCACTCTCTGTGTAAATGTAGGCCTTACGGCTTTTCCACTCAAACCCTATTTCCTGATTCCAAGTCACATATAAGTAGAAACTTTAGTATTATATTGCAGAAAGTACAACAGAAGTGTGGTATAAAATGCAATACATATTTTACAATGACATGCATCTACTGCTACAACATTATTCGACAATGCTTACACTATAATATAACAAAAAATACAATTATTAAGTACTCAATCGGCACGTAATCTTTCAGAAACATTTATAAAAGTTTTCGTTTGAAATATTGCATCTTTCATAAACTTTTCAAAAGTTTTTCTAAACGGTGTACCGAAAGCTTACTAAAATCTAAAATCTTCGTCAGAGTTTCAGAATTATTCAGGTTGTAGAAACCTTTCAAAAGCTTTCGTATATCTTTTGAAAATGTTTAATACATCTTTCAGAACGCTTATCAAAAATATTACTAATAGATACATTACATCTTTTTTTCGTTTCAAAAATTACATTTAAAACGTTTCGGATAAAAGGTTGCAGACAAATTTCAAAAAAAACATTACTGTAACGTTTTATATATGTTTAAAGAAGGTCAAAGACAATTTTTACTAGAAATTTTTCAGAACACTTTTAAAATATTTCAATTGAAATATTTTAAATGATAGATATCAAAATCTTTCCGAAATAAGCATTACTGAAACATTTCGTATGAAATGAGTCAGATATCTTACAAAACAAACATTGTCAAAATGTTTCAACTTAGACGTTTATAGACGTATATGAAATGCTTCAATTAAATTGTTTTGTTTCGAATTGTTTCAGTTGAAAGCAATCAAAAATTTTCATACAGTAATATTCATGAGAGAGTTTTTTTGTTACCTTACATGAAGGTTTCAGCAATATTGCTAGTGAAATATTTCAAAACATATATTTTACACATAATATTTCTATAGAAATCTTTCCTAAGAAAGGTTATAAACACACGTGTTACATCCTTGATAGAAACATAACAAACGAAAGCATACTGACAGCTTCTTGAAACATTGTCTGATTTTTGAAAAGATTTCGTGCTGATTGGGATCATTACTAGACTTTTTATGTAGAATAATATCTTTTTTCTCGGCGTAACGTATTGGAAACGTGATAATTTCAGACAAGCAGCAGGAGTTAGATTTACCATCGCTGCGCATTGAAGATGCGGCCGTGGGGGGTACAAGTGTGGACGCGCGGATGCTCAAGAAGAAGGACCGAGCCCAAAGAGGCCCGGCTGCCATGTCCCATATAAGCGGCGTTAAACGACCGCTCACGCACACTAACAGTTTCACGGGCGAGAAGGTACCCATGTACGGAATTGAAACAACTCACGAAGAAGAACTCGGAAAGGTATTTAACTTGTAATGAAAACACGAAAATTCATTGCTCATTACGTTTAATGAGGAATGCATTACCGATGAAGTTTCTAAATCAAAAAAAAAAAAAACGAAACGAGACAAAATCACATAAAATAGACTAGTTTACAAATTTTTCCTTAATTGCGACTACCTCTGAGGAAAGGAGTTTTTCTGAAATTTACGCGAAAGTGAGCCATTACACTTTCGTAAACTAACACGAAAACTACTATTTTTAGGCTAATTTTGGTTTGATGAGTACGAATTTCTTTTACGTGAAAAATAAATGTCTTCCCTGGTTATTACAGAAGCAGGTATATTTTGTTTCTAATTTTAATAAATTAAGTTTTATTCAGGAAAATATCATATCTCATTTCAGCTTCTTTCGGAGATCGACCGATGGGGCATCGACATATTTAGGATAGGCGATTTGAGTGACCACCGGCCACTGACTTGCGTGGCCTACACCACCTTTCAAAACCGCGAGCTTCTCAAAACGCTGGCCATACCGCCAAAAACTTTTATCACCTTCATGATGACTCTCGAGGATCACTACGTCAAGGACAACCCTTTTCACAACAGCCTGCACGCGGCTGACGTGACTCAGTCCACTCATACACTGCTCAATACCGCCGCTTTAGAAGTAATTTTCATCATTTTATCCTTTCTTTAAAAAAATATTGTAGTGCACACTTTTATCATCGAAAGATCCAACTTCTCGAATCATTTAATTGCATTTTTAAAATAGTCAAATAGTGCGACAGTTCATTCTTTGCCCAGTATTGGAACGAATTCAAAGAATGTTTTTTATTTCTCTTTCGACACACGTTTCAAAAAAACTCTTGAAAGCTTTTATACGTGTTATTGAAAGAGTACATGCCGATTTGATTAAGTTCCCTAGACAAATTTTTTGAATTGTGCCATAATTTTGCGTACGCAGAACTTGCGTGTGTCGGATCTAAATGGTAAACAAGTTGGAAGCGATTGCCTTGATTCACTAAAGCCTGACTCGCATAAATTTATACTCCACCCTGTGGTGTAATTATCTGAGATAATATACGTTTAGCGTTCTGTCACGCGAAGGGCCGACAAATCGTTTACCTGGACATATTGATTACTCCCCGAAGTACAAACTATTCGTCTTTATAGGCCAAACGCGATGTTTCTAAGCAGGCCCGGCAGGACAGTTTGTCGATCTTTGTCTCACTTCGCCTTGCGCGCGAATGGTAGAAAAAGATACTGAGTGGGTCGAAAATACCCACTCAGTGTTGGTAGAAAAAGATACTGAGTGGGTCGAAAATACCCACTCAGTGTCTTTTTCTATCCTGCGGGCGCAAAGGTGACATGCGACAAAGATGGACTAACTGTCCTGCCGGGCCTGTTTCCAAGACTGGTCGGAAGACGACGCTCTTCTGAAATAAATTATTTAGCACGTGTATCATGAAGATGAACATGTATTTGCTGAAGTGCACATGATATTCTGTGTAAAACCAGCAGTGATGAACGAAATGTGCCATCTGTGAAATTATTGAAAAATTTTTAAAGTGATTCTACCGTTTGTAAAATAACTCAGAAATTTCACGCACACAACTTTGCTTTTGCAGTCCGTGTTCACGCCACTGGAGATCACAGCGGCTTTATTTGCCGCGACCATTCATGACGTCGATCATCCCGGTCTCACCAATCAGTTCCTCATTAACTCGAGTAAGCACTTTCTCGTTACGTATTCTCAGTTCACTTGTTGAGAAGTTTTGCACCTCTCAATCTTCAACTCTGCGTTCTTTCAATTCTTTTTTCAAATATACTCCGACTGTCGGAATTATTTCAAACAAGTTTTGATCGGAATCAATGATGACAAGGTCAGACTTCTCACAAGTACCAGAATTCTCAAAAGTACATGCAGATTCAATGAAATTTTTTACTTTGATAAAAATTTTATACTAGTTTCAATCCATCTAAATTGAAAAACGTCTTTTTATTTCGAAAACCAAAGGTTCAGAATTGGCCCTGATGTATAACGACGAGTCAGTGTTGGAAAACCATCACCTGGCGGTGGCGTTTAAGTTAATCCAGAACGAAGGCTGTGACATCTTTGTGAACATAACGCGCAAGCAGCGCCAGACGCTGCGCAAAATGGTCATAGATATGGTTCTCTCTACGGATATGTCCAAACACATGTCCCTACTCGCTGATCTGAAAACTATGGTCGAAACCAAAAAAGTTGCTGGCTCCGGGGTGTTGTTGCTGGACAACTACACTGACCGTATTCAGGTAAATACGTTATCAAATAAACATAAGACTTATTACGTACAATTGCATTGATTAATATTGTCATTTAAATTTCTTTGGACACTTTCGTTGCATCAAACTAATGTCTTGTTACATGTTAACTTCTAGGTCTTGGAAAACTTGGTGCACTGTGCAGATCTTTCGAACCCGACGAAACCGTTGCCAATGTACCGTCGCTGGGTCGCTCTCCTCATGGAAGAGTTCTTCCTGCAGGGTGACCGAGAGCGTGAACAGAATATGGACATTAGCCCCATGTGCGATCGGCACAGCGCAACCGTCGAAAAGTCCCAAGTGGGCTTCATCGACTACATCGTGCACCCACTCTGGGAGACCTGGGCTGACCTGGTGCACCCAGATGCTCAAGAGATTTTAGACACTTTGGAAGAAAACAGGGACTGGTATCAGTCAATGATACCTCCCTCGCCGGCTGCTGAAGAAGAGGAGCAGGATGCCTCTCAGCAACAGACTTCTGATAGTAGGATACATTTTCAAGTAAGTATTTTTCAGTTTTTTAAGACAATACCCTAATGACCCTAATAACTGTTTTTTAAAAATTGATTTTATATAAACTTTTTTTTTTAATGTCAGTTTTATAAAACTATTTTTTTTTTAATACCGATTTTTATAAGACAGTTTTTGAAAACATTTTATTTTTATAAAACTTTTATAACATTTTTTGTTAAATATTAAACTTAATAAACTTTTGTTTTATAAAAATAGAATTTTTTAGGAAACTGTTTTTATAAAAATCAAAATTTTTCATAAAGTTTTTATAAAATCGATTAATAAAAACGAAGTTTTTTATAAAGATTTGTAATTTTTTAAAAAAATCACAGTTACTAGAGTAAAACTGTGAAGAGTCGAAAGTATTTGTTTTTAAATACCGAAACTCGAAAAAAATTAATTATTGTTTCTTGTTAAAATTTAAAAAAATGTAGAGGATGTAACGAATGGTTTCATACAAATTCTCAGAGTGAAATAAAATTCTTATTGTTATTATAGCTTGGAAATAACTATAAGAATTTGGTTCGAACAAAATTCTAATTATATATAATAAATAAGTGTAAGAAAATGAAAGTTTAAAAAGTTGTTTTAACCTAGCGAGTTGTAGAGTAAAATCAGAATCTACATAAATGATAAAAATCTATCAAACTTTGAACCCTGGAGCATCGAATTCTGAAAACCTACATAGAAGTACCAGAAAGTCTTTCGAATCATACAAACTCTGAAAAAATACTAAAAGTAATAAAATTCTTTAAAAGTTATATTTTCTGAAAAATTTCAACAAATACCTACGATATATGTGATTTCGAATTCTAGCATCAAGTTTAAAAAAGCGCGTAAAGCAATCTATAAAAAATAGTAAAAAAATACAAGAAATCTATAAAAATGAAAAATCTATATAGATTAAATCTGAATTTGAATGCATTTAGTGCAAATTTATATAGCAATTTACAAAAATACTTAAACATCTATAAAAATACTAAAGAATCCTTGCAAAATTTCATCAACACTCGAAAATGCTACCTGTATGTATAAATACTAAAAATCTGTTGATACTTGAAAAAACTATGTAGATGTAATAATCTTTGAAATTTTAAAATACCTTGAATCCTAAACCATATAATTCTGAAAATCTATATGAAAATCCATAAAAATATTAGAGAATCGTTCGAATTCTGTAAATTCAAAAAAAAAAGGAAAAGAACGAATAATACTGGAAATCATCATAAAATGCACACATTACAAAAAAATTAATTTAAATACTCAAAATTGTTGAAATTTTCAATACTACAAATCAAATTCTACAAATCTATGGAGCTTTACATAAAAATCTTAAACATCTTGAAAAAAAACCCAAAAAATACTACAAAATTTAATAAATAACATACAATACGAAAGTTCTAGAAATCCATAAAATACTTAAAATCTGTGTTGTTATAATTTTCTCAAAAATCTTTGAAAATATTTTTATCTTGTAGAACTTTGATTCATCAAATTCTATAAAGCTGAATAGAAATCCATGATAATATCAGGAAATCCTTTAAGTTGTATAAATACTAGAGCATTTTGAAAAACACCAAAAGTATTAGAAAAAAATCTCAACCTCATTGACTTAAAAATCACAAAAATTTTAATTCCATTACAATACACTCAGTACGAACATGAAAAATGTGCGACTCTGGAGTCCAAAAGTTATACAACTTTAAAATCCCGAAGTTCAATAAATTGAAAAATCATGTATATATTTTCCTGAAAAAACTCAACAAACGTGCAACAAATTGAAAGTTTAATCCAAAAATACGCATGTATTTTTTCGTAAAAATTTATAACTTTTCAAAAAATGCAGAAACATTTTTTCAACTTGAAATTTTAAAAAAATTGGGACTAAAAAGTAGAGAATTACCGAACAGTAATTCCAAAATTCGAATATTCAAAATATCCAAGACAAAAAACACGTTTTTTCGAAAAACCCCTTCGAATTTTTTTTCTGCGTCCCTGCAACAACAACGTCAACATATATATTCCGTCTCCTTCAATTTGATTTTGATTAATTATAGTACAACCTACAAGAACCAAAGAAAATCAATTTTTAGTTGGCCTTGCATCGATTGCTATGGCGGCCGAAACGTTGTGCTGTAAAACATAAAATTGATTTTCTCCGGTTCCTTTTTGCTGCATTATAATTATTTTCAAATATCAAAAAGAAAGCGACAAAAAGCTATGAGCCTGCATTTGCATAATTTTCGTTTACGAAGTCGATACTCGCAAATAATAGAGTTTTGCGAAAAAACTGAAAAATTTTCTTTTTTCTGATTTTTTTTAGTTGTATAGTTCTTCATTCTGAAGTAGCCGAAATTAGGTTTTTATAAAGTAACTTTTGTAATATTCATCAATGACAATCTTTAGGAGAAAAATCCTTATTATCGTACAATGAAATACAAATTTTTAACAATAAACAATCACAAAACAAACATCAAAAACTTCATTACTTACATTACAAGTCACTTCATTGAACAATAATTTAAAAAGTTCAGTCAATATTTTAATTACATCTTTACAGACTTCGTCAAAATTTCTTCTATATAATATCCTTAAGAACTCAAGGAAACTGACTATGACGTACAATCAGGCAATGAAATCAAAATTCTATAAAGCCAAAATACAATTAAATTAATCTATTTAAAAAACATAATAATTTATTTTATTTCTATTTATTATTACTATTATTACTTATTGCTATATTATATATTTTATTTCTATTTTAAAAATAGAAAAATTCTATCAAACCTGAAGAGAGCTTAATTAAAGCCGAAAGCTAGAGAACTGATGGTAGTATTATTTATTAACCATAATAAAGATTTTGCTCCTAAACATCGTCATTGATGAATATTTAAATTGGAGGAGCGTTTTTATATTCACCTTTATAAGAAATCAAATTCTTATAAGAAATTTCCTATTTTTAACCTCACGAGTAACTTGCAACAGGGTGTTGCGCCTTCGCAACAGGCTGTTGTGGAGTACCGATTAAGGGTGGGTGTAATTTGGGGAACTTTCTAAATTGGGGAACTCTCGAAGTTCAAGTATGGCCGCGAGCGGGAAATTCAAATTTTCGTGTTAAATGCAG
>JAPYZL010166210.1:0-16884 GCA_030522825.1 Platygaster orseoliae
TTCAGCATCTACTTAAAAACAAGCTTATGAAATAAGCTTTCTGTCACAGTAAACGGTTTAGACCTACGTCAATTTTAAGTACCGAAAATGGTGATGGCCTTCATTACCCCATCGTCGTCATTACCCCACTTTTCCCTACGTTTCAGAATTTTTGTAAATGGTGAGTTATTTCCAAAACGAATTTATGATCCGAGTTAGTTTGTTTTATCGTGATTATTTGTATAGCATTTTTATTGAAATCTATGATGAACGTATTTTCATTTTCACTTAAATTTCAGTTATTTTGTCGTATGTAATTTTCGAATTGTTGTTTAAGAAATCGATATTCCTCTTATGAAAATTGATAATTTTTTTTTTATAATTTGAGATTCAGGCAAAAATTGTTTATTGATCATGATTTTTTTTTAGTTTTATTTTCACCGAAAAAATTCTTATCTTCATTCCTTTACGAAAAATGAAAAGTTTCATTAACAAAAAATTGTACATTGCTTCAGTTGTTTTTTCAACATTTTTTCAAAACAATGATCAATAAACAATGTTTAGTAATATCACCTTCAAGTTTGAATTCGTAGTTCGAGAACAACGATTTTTTGATATGAATATGCCGTTCTCGTAGTTTTGTAAGATTAACTTAATTCTATAATTTCATTAATGTAGTTCAATCATTATGATTCGCGTTTGATTTCATCAATAAGGATCGAATTTTCACAACAAAAGGTAATAGAGCTCCATTCATTTCTAAAATGTCTTCGATTATTATAAGTGAGAAAACACAGGCCCACAAAAAAACAAAAGTATCCTGTACTTTTGATGAGATAGGAATTTTTATGCGTATTTGGCATCGCTGAATCTGAATCCGAGGTCAGATGTAGGGGTTTCCCAGTGAACTTACGAGAAAAAAGCGAAAAACCTCATTTTTATGTTTTTTGCTCTCACCAAAACAAAAAATTTCACAAAATATTTGATATCAAATTCGAATTCCTGAGATAAAAAAACATAGATAAACATTTTTTTATTATTTTTTTAACTTGAAATTCGGCACTGGGAGGGCGTTGAAAACTGTAAAGAAACCACAGCTACTGCATATGCGATATAGGTCGAGTATTAAAACTGTAGTAGCTATAGTTTCTTTAGTGCCGAATTTCAAGTTGAAAAAATAATAAAAAAATGTTTATCTAAGTTTTTTTATCTCAGGAATTCGAATTTGATATCAAATATTTTGTAAAATTTTTTTTTTTTTGGTGAGAGCAAAAAACATAAAAAATGACGTTTTTCGCTTTTTTCTCGTAAGTTCACTGGCAAACCCCTACATCTGACCTCGGATTCGGATTCAGCGATGCCAAATACATATAAAAAGTCCTGTCTCATCAAAAGTACAGGATACTTTTGTTTTTTTGTGAGCCTGTGAAATCTTCGATTCAATAGTTTTTATGCTTTGTGTTTTTTTTTCTTATTTCGTTAATCTTGATCGTAATATTTTGAAATATGTTTAGAAATTGTGACAATCTTTTGGACCATGCAGACAATATGTTTCTGATATGCTTATGATATGCTGTTTCAACAGAACTTGAAGGAAAAAAATTTTTTTCAGCAATAGATTTTTTTGTTGCCTCTGCAAATATTTTATTTTATCAGAGCACAATTAATATGCAATGGAACTTTACGCATCATGATTGTGCTCTTGCAACAAAAAAGTAAGCTATTGCTGCAAAAAAAATTCGCTCTGTCAAGTTGTGTAAAAACAGTGGCACAAATTTTTTTGATACAGTAAATTCTTTTTTTTTTGTGTATTACTTACATGAAAATATATGAATGAAAATATAAAAATTACGAAAATAAAAAATGTTGTTTTTTGGTGATGTACGTTGGAATTTTTCATTTTTCGTCCCAATTCTTCGTATGACACGTCTGGCACTTGGGATTCCCACTCCTCGAAACGTTCACCAACTCATTGAAATTCCGAAATGAGGTTTTTCAAGCGTAACTCATCCCACGTAATTCTCGGAATCCCTCAAGCATCAGTCTCGCGCTCTACAATTCCTTGTTTTTAGATCTCGACTATGCAAATGCACATTTGATATAAACTGTCATCGAGCATTCTGCAGAACCCCATATACACGAGTGGCAAGTCCCGAGCGTACACCGCGAGTCTCGCACAATGTACGACAAGAAGCTCGTCGTATTTCATGCACGTTGATGTTGGTAATTGTGTCTGTGGCTGTTTACACCTCCATAACACACATCGAGATAGTGATAGAAGGGGTTTTAGTTAGGTGAGACGTTTCGCGGGACATGCTCGTTTCGCGTGAGCCACGTATGTACACCACGATCGCAGGGGTTCATCATGATTGATAAACTCGCGCTTTATTGGGTATTGTCACGTACAGTACATGAGCATCCTTCATTGTAACTGCTTTCGCGACAATCGCAAACGCCGCGCAATCCCGTGAAATTCTATCATTTCATTATAAGCGAACAGTCTATGCAACATAAAAGTGTGCCAACTACGTCCACATTGAAATGAGTAGAATCGATATTAGTTGTCTCGTATCGAGTTCCTACGATGTAATATACTGAAAAATCTATTTATATAGTACATTTTTCAAGACGTTTCGGGGTTTTTTTTAAGTAATATGGATTCTATCATATTAGTTGTAACATTTTTTATCATACGGAACTCTACACTGAGAGAAAATTCTACTTCTTTTTACTAAAAAATAAAGTTATGGAGGATCGAGATGAAATAAAGCAGATTTTACTATATGCAGTATAGTATAATTCGAAATAATCGTATTGTAGTCATCAGCATGTAGTGAAGTAGTTATTGCTGTACGTTCTATCTTGTTATGTATAGTTATACTTATGGTAAAAATGTAGAAATTATAATCATGTAATGCAATTTCCCATATCTTGTATATTAGGGACTGATATTTACTAAAGCAAAATATACAATATGTTAAGTATTTTTTACTATATATTTATTTATGATTGCGATATTTAACGTTTTACTATACTGCATGGTAAAAATAAATTTATCCATGGCTAAAATTACTCTAATGATAAAAAAAATAAAATAATATTGTAGATTTTCTTACAAA
Organism: Platygaster orseoliae; assembly: GCA_030522825.1. Lineage (NCBI taxonomy): Eukaryota > Metazoa > Arthropoda > Insecta > Hymenoptera > Platygastridae > Platygaster > Platygaster orseoliae. The sequence goes on from JAPYZL010166210.1 coordinate 3,099, forward strand.
ATCGTAACTTAAGTTTATAGTAGAAATTACTAGGTTTTTTTCGCAGTGTGTGTCTTAAAAATGTGCATAAAAGCAAAAGTGTGAAAGTAAAACATAATGCATACAATGGTCAATGTTTTAAGTCTTCTACCTATAAGAAGCTATATTTTACACACACAAATTACAACAATTACAGTAATTTTACTATATATAAACTTATGAGTGCGATATTCCAAGTTGTACAATACTGTATAGTAAAAATGAATACATTTATCGGTAAATGTACTCCAATCTTGTAGGTTTTTCTGTAATATAGTAATTTTTGAGGAATATAAAATATGGGAGACTGGAGCAAAATGCGCAGTTTTTAATATTATTAAATTTTTGAGACAGCATAAGGACTGAGAGGATCTGCAAATGGCGCTATATTGTAGACCACATATGTGGCTACAACTTAGCCTCAAGCAACTTTATTTTAGTTGAACCTTATGCCTCATATATTTATTAAAAAAAAAAACGATTTTCTGCGCATTTTGCCCCACGCTGGGGTAAAATGCGCAACCTGTGGGGCAAAAACCTGTGGGGCAAAATGCGCGATTCCCGAAAAATGGGGTTTTCACGAGGTTGATTGTTGAAAAATTGTGGGAAACACAAAATGAATGATTTCAGAAACAATTTCAATAAAAATTTTTTTGTTAAGAATAAAATTTGATTCTAAAAATTTTTATTTGTTAAGAACAAAAATTTAGTAAGTAGCGATCGAGTGTCCGTCGAGCAAGAGAAAAACGTTATGAATTACTATAAAAACTAACCTACCATCAATTCTGATGAAAAAAATGACGCGAAAGTTGAAGATTCCTTTCAAACAAATATTTACAACACAGTGGCTGAAACAGACCTTGTTTTATAACCAAAAAAGTAAACAAACAAATAAGACGCAATTACTGACGTTTGATACTTGACATGAGAGCCATATATGGAAAAAATTTCAAGTGTCCAGCGATTACCGTTTTGACGGTAATGCAAATTGAATATTTCGTAAACTGCGCATTTTGCCCCAGTCTCCCCTATACATTACTTGATTTTTTATCTGTGTATATAAGCACTGAAAAATCAACTCAGTTGTCTCGAAGAAACATTTCAACGCTATGGAAGCATCTAAAAATTTGGTTCACTCGAAGTAATTTTTAGTTCAGGTTAACAAATTTTATGAGACTAAAAAATTTTGGTTTCGTTAAAAAAAAAAACTGTTTTGCAAACTTGAATTTGTCTGAACTAAATATATACAGTCACAACAATTTTTTTGTTGGAATTAAAAAAGTATTGAAGTAAAACAAAAATATGATAGGTCAAATAACGACCAAAAGTTTGTTTGAGCTAATCGATTCGGTTTTTCAGTGTAGACGTGGTAAATGTTACTTTTTAATTTACTCTGTAGTAAATATTGCATACCAAAATTGTTTCTGGATATTTATGAATTTCGAAAGTTGAGTTATAATATTAACGAGAAATTTCTCCATTCATTAACACCTGTTCACAAAGATACATTTTATTTGTTTTTAATACAAAATGTTAATAATTGACGATTCATGTATTTCATTTCAACTGTCGAAATTTTTTTAAATTCATTTTTCAGATCTCAAAATTACAGTTTTTCATTAACTGAATTCATAACAAGAAGTTTTTTGAGTTCTTTTATATTTCTTGCCTTTCTTTTTTACATTTATTATGTAGTTGATTTAAGTTCGAAAAAAATCGTTAACAAAATCATGGAGAACTCAAATAAAAAATAATACATACATATTACATACAATTACAATTACAATTACAAATACAATTACAATCACAATACATACATATTACATTATATTATAAAATAATACATACATACAAAAATAATACATACATACTTATAAGTTTATAGCAGTAGTATTAATTATATAATATAAAATTTTAGGTCATAATTATTATTTATAATATCACAATATATATTTATTGTATAATACAAAATTCTTGGTCACAATTTTTTCAACGTTTTTTTGGTTTCTAGATTGTTTGATTAAAAATAAGGAATTTCTAAGTATTTGCATATTTTATTGTCAATTTTGGCAGTACAGTGATCGTAAAGTTCATTATTGTTTTTATTACTATCGTTGATTTTCATAACTGCAGTTAATCATTCACATTGAATTTTTATAATTGATTTTCGATTCGAATTTCAACTTTCGATAGATTATTGATGATTTCCTGAGTTTTAACCTCTTTTTTCTATGAAGATTTCATAGAAAAAAAAACATTTATATTCTACTAGTCTACTTATAAAATTAATGTTAATGTAGTTTAAAACGTAAAATGCAAAAAATTTTCTGGTTAACAAGAAATAAAATAAGAACTCAAAATATTTACATATCATTGTGCACAGATGAATGAGGCACTCAATAAACAATGAAAGCTCCATAATGTTTGCACTACCTAGAAATGATAAGAAACTGTTATTATAACTGTTAAAATCTCATAAATTCAACCAAAATTCAATAAACCTATCTCAAATTTTGCGAGAAAAACAATAAAATTCTCAATCAGTATATTGAAAATAAATTCGAGAAATTTGCAGAGAGTGTAGGCATAACATTCAAGTACTTCATATGAGTTTCTAATTTTCAAAAACCCCTTTAAAAAAAAGCATCCTTTAATATCAAAGAAAATCGTTACGAAAATTTCTACTACTGTACAAACAAAAAAACGTAACTAAAAATCACTGATTCTACTAACAATTTTCGTCTTTCACAAGAAAATACTTCTCATCCAACGGACCACTTCTCATTAAGTTTTCCCGTGTCAAAAAAGAGCGAGCAACACGTGGTGTCCATAAATAACGCGCTAGTTTTTAATAAACATTCTGCTATCGAGCGGAGAACAAAAAAAATGCGAGCTTTTATTAATAACTCTAGCGAGAAAAAAGAGCAGAGGCCGCGCATTAGGCGGCGTTGAATGATCATCGCCGTCTTTGCGCGCCTTACTTGTGTGCATAGTCGCGAGATAAATCATGCCGGCCAAGTTATATTAACGGTATTTTACAACGCCGCGCCGAACCACATCGCCACCCGGCAAGAAAGTCGGTACGACGTGCGAACACCCGTCAGCGGTGAAGTTTGTTGCGAGCCCTTTTCCTGCGCTACCCTTTTCCCTTGCCACTTCCGCTCTTTTCGCGGCGAAAGCCACCCTTTGGTATAAGTCACCCGCAGAGCGAATGTCTAACCTGCTTCCGGTTTGGGAAACTGAGAGTCGAGCCTGGAAAATGCCATGTTTAGGGAAATCTTAACTCAGGGTGACTTGAATAATGGGTTTGTCCTGGGACGTGTTTTGTAATTTGTTTTCTGGTTTTAGTGAGTACTTTTATGTGACGTAAATTTTTCCAGGCAGCTTTTGAGAATTTCACCACAAGAAAACGTTTTGAATTTTTTTAACGCGGTTTTCTTTTTTAACTTATGAGGCCATCCAATTACGAAATGAATTGTTCCAAAAAAATGCTGGGTTGGTAGTTCATACGATTTTAAAAAATGAAATGTAATAAAATTTTAAAAATGGTGGAACTCAAAAAAATTGTGTTTCATGACTCTTTTTGAGATTCGTATTGTTTAAAAAATTTATCGTAATTGATAGGGAGCCGTAGCCTGCCGTACTATATTCTGACGATGATCACAGTATTGTAGATTGAAAAAAGTATTACTATTTTTTTTCTATGTAATAGGATTTACAAAATCGTGTGAACCATGAACCTAGACTTTTTACGGAAACCATCTTTTTACAATAATGCAAGGGTACACACTCGTGAAAATTTTTTTGAAAATATTAATTTATTTCTAAGTTTAAGGTCTAATAATGAAAAAAACAGCGTTTTAGAGAATTAGAAAGTTTTCTTGCGGTAAAGTTCTGAAAAATCACATTTACAAACTGTGTTCACATTTTGTATCTCCTTGATGTACTCGATTTTATGAAAAATCAAAAATTGATGAATTTAAACATCTATTATTACAACGATTTCTGGGAGTAATTTTTTTATCAAGGAATGAAATTGGAAATCTTATGTTTTTCGAACTTTTGCAATTTATTTAGCTCTTGTCATGAACTAACAATTTAAAAATATTATAAAAAAATTTAACATTCACTAAAAAAACGATTTGGTTCACTGAAATAAATTTTTAGTTTAGCAAACACATTTTATTAGACTATAGTAAATATTGGATTCCCGGTCATTTTCCCAAATCCAAGTTCCCGAACGGTAATTTTCCCGAATGACTATTTTCCCGAAACGCAATTATTCCGAACGTATTATTTCTCGAATGGCTATTTTCTCGAAAGTATTTTTCCCTGAACGACAATTTTCCCGAAAGTATTATTTTCCGAATTTCAGTTGGAATTCCACTTTTATTTCAATTGTATACATTTATAAATTTCATAAGAGTCTTCAGTAAAAAGAGTCATGGTAAAAATTTGTAATTAAAAAATTTTATATTTTAAATTTAAATCTAAAATAATAATTTCATTTTAATTTTTAAATTTAAAAATTTGAATTTTAAAATTAATTTTGAACTAACTTAAAAATTTAATTTTAAAATATTATTTAGTACCTAATACAAATTTTATATTTTGAAATTTAAAAATTATCAATGCGTAACCATGGCATTTTTAGAAATTAGGCTAATAGGAAAATTTCCCGTTCGGGAAAACGGATTCGGGAAAAAGACCGTTCGGGAAAATGGCCGTTCGAAAAAAGACCTTTCAGGAAAAAGGCTGTTCGGGAAAAAGGATTCGGAAAAATAGTCGGCAACGTAAATATTGATTCAGTCAAAAAAATTATCGTTTCTACTTACTTGGATTTGTTTGTCCGAACTTGAGGTATTTTACAGTAAAAAAATTTGTTTGTCTGAAAACTGGACTAAAAATTCATTTCTGTGAACCAAATATTTGGTTGTTCTAATAACGATCAAACGTTTGTTCGAGCCAACCAAATCAGTTTTTCAGTGAAGAACCCAATTTTCAAAATTCATATATTGTTCATTATTTATTGCTTATGGTTTATTGATTGTAATAATATCTTGTATTTCTGCAAGATATTATTCAATTTATAAATTACAAATTCAAGCATTCATTTTGTTGGAAAAATGCAGCAAAATGTCAATAAAGTTAAAATTTTTGATAGTTACTAAAACTAGGCACAAAATAAATTTTTCCTAAATAATTTCTTGGGCATTAGGTAATCGTCAACTATTTGTAAAATTTTAGGTTTTTTTTTCTCATTTGAAGACTATTAAGTTGTTTTGTACATATGAATTGTTTCATTGTAATTGGAGCTAGTAAAATATCAAGTTCCAGAAATTCAAATACCTGAATTTCAGATTTTGAAAAAGTTCAAATATCATTCGAAATCAATCATCGCTGCTCCATAATTTTAACTAGTGATTTTCCTGAATATTTATTTCCAAAAACCCGGGTCAAAAATTCTAACTGCAACAAAATCGAGAGTAAATTTGAAATTATAATTTTCATATTAAAATTTTTTATTTCAGATTTTCTATTTAAAAATTTAGGGCTTGGAAAACACTGAATTGCAAAAAGAAGTTTAAAAAAAAACTCAAGTTCCACAGCAATAAATGTCAGTTTTTCAAGTTATTTGAATATTTCACCAAAGTTTATTCAAAGCTCTCTGGGAAAACTTTTCATCACTTCAACGAGTTTTTTCAACTCCATCAACATGCAAATTACTGTTTCTACTTCGTTAGGAATAATCACGATAAACAAAAATTCACAAACTATGAAAATATGACAATAATATTAAAAATTGTCATCTTTTGCAGTCGACAAAAAACTAATAAGAGTCCCTAATGGTATATGAAGAGAAAAAAACAGAACTATTTATATAAATTCAAAATTTTTATTGTATAACTGAAAAATTATTGTATGCAAATGGAACTGGAACAACGTATATTTTTGCAAGAATTTATTTTATAAAATTGTAATAGTGAATTTAGGTTATAAAACTCATATTCTTATTATTTATTTATAGAAAAGAACGACAAAATCGATTCGCAAATTTTTCGATCATTTTTTTTTGTTTCACAACTTATGAATGTTCGTACAAAAATACGAACTAATTTCTTCAAAAAAAATACTGTTTAATTTTAAACTTGTAGGTCTATTAAGTATGATAAATGTTAACGCAGATATTTTTTGAAAATTTTATTAGAACATAAATTAGAAAACTTAACATTATATTCTAAGGTCTAGAAATACCGTTACTATTTTTTTTCGCAGCCTGGAGGTGTAATAAATAATGACGGTAAATTTTTCGAGTCTTGGAAATTTTCTTTCGTTCTTGAAGAAGCAAGTTAAAACTTCCAGTGCATTATTTTCGTGAAACTTTCTTCTTATTCTGACCTTCTCACATTACTAATTTCGTTACATCATTTGTTCCTCACATTTTTCTACCCAAGTATCCTGTAAAATTAATTACAACTTTTTGTAAGTTCAAAGACTTTTGTCGCAATTTGCCTTACTAGCTAGCTGCTCGGAAAACTTGGTTTCAAAGCAACGCTACCTTAGTATTAATTTTTTTTGCCTGCACTGAGTAAAAAACCGAACGGTGAATTTGCTATGACAAAATTTTCGACGGAATTTTTCATCTCCTTGATCACGTCGTAATTTAAGTTCTTTCTCTAATGCGACGTAAGCCTCGAGAAAAGTACAGCTGCAATTTGCATTTTACCCTGCATACTAACGGTGCCATATAATTTGTAATTAGCTACTCCCTGTTGCTAAGATTTTATGGACTGTGCTCAAAGTTAGCTGGAGAATAATTTTCAAAGGTCCTCTGCTTCTTGCCTAGTGAAGAAAATGGAGTAAATTGCTATCGGAGCAATTAAATTCTATATTGTGCAAAGTGCTTCGTGCCTTTTTGAAGTTTGTTGCTTGACTTTGGAGTCAATATGAAAATGAAATTCATTTCTATAAAGTATTATATTATGGATTTTTTGATTGGCCTGTAGAAATAAGTTTTTATATGTTTGTCAAGTACAGTACTCGAAAAAAGTACTATATAGTACTTTTTTTTGTTTCAGGTATGTAGCTGTTTGACAAGGAGTAAAAAGTTCTCGATGAACTTCGATAAAATGGCCTATCTGACACGTTCAATCTGACTTTAAGCTTTTACTTGAGCCTGAGAAAGGTTGGAGTGCCTGGGCCACTTGTGTACTAAAACACGTGAGAATTCGTCTTGAAAAGCGTACGAAGTGTACTGCATTGCGAGATTACAATCCCTTTAAATAAAGTGGACTTGATTTTTTAATGACATTTATCTTGTTTGATTTACGATGAGATCGATCGTTATCACAATTTAGAGTCGAGCGAACGTCTTTCATCAATGACATTGGGTTACATGACAAGAGCAAATTTTTACTCGTTATTTGTTTGAATATTTAAATGTTGAAATGTTTTAATGATAAAATCTAACTACGTCCACTTCGTTTTTTCAATTCACATTGGCAATAGTGCTTAAAATTTGAATTTTGAAATTATCCTATAAAATAAAAGTTTGAACTGTGCATAATTGGCATCAGTTTTATTCTTGCTAATTTGAATGGAGGTTAGAAAACCTTAATTACTACCGATCCAGGTTGTTGATAATCTCTTTCCTTCCTTTGCCCGATCAAGTATTAATTAAATACGAGCACGTATTCAATTAACGCGTCAGTCTCATCCAAAAGGTTCACAGCGTGTGATCAAAATCGACGAGTCTATAAACCGAAAACATCTGTTGGACCAAGGCTCCCGTAATAAAACGAACCATTATCTAAATCTGTCATCACTGACGTTACGCAACTCGTCTTGATCCACCCTTCCTTATATTCCTCTCTTCTTTTAATGATCCCCTATAATTAAGAAGATCCATTGAAATTTATAGATCGTCTTCGCGGTCTCACGTAAAAACCTGAAAGCCTTTTTCATTTTCCCTCCGAGCGAGCGTTTATGAGAAAGCTAATTTATTACACGTCCGTAAGGAATCTTTCCTTAGAAAACGGGAATAATATCGCCGATCATAAATCTGCATGAGTTTGGGCTATCGAGTACTGCATATCACGAAGTGATGGAAAGTTCAAGAGTTTTACCGAGGGCTTTTCTCAGTCTTCAAACGCTCTGTGTAAAGGAACGTATTCACGATTGATTGGTTCGAGCGATTGGGTTTCAATCTTTTCATTGCATCTGAAAAAAGAGAGAAAGATCTCGGAGGATCTAACATGGATTGTTTAGAATGGAGTGATCGACTTATTCAGAGAGCGGAGGAGGGATATTTAAGTTTCGTGACGAGAGAGAATGTGAGGGAGCTTTTTTGTGAGCTTTTGGTGAAAGTGGGAATTCGCGAGTTTTATTGTCCTTTCAGTAGAAAAAGCTGGACTAATTTTGGAAAAGTTCGTGCAACCTAGTATATTATAATATAGTGATCCAATGATTAAATGTTTCTTTTTCATTTAGGTTATTATGAGAATATTTACTTATTTTATAACTTTTGGAGCACAGAGTCTTGAATTTGATCATATAGGGGAGACTGAGGCAAAATGCGCACTTCACGAAAATTTCAATTTGCATTATCGTCAAAACGGTGATCACTGGACACTTGAAATATTTTCCATATGTGGCTTTAGTGTCGAGTATCGAACTTCAGTAATTGCGTCTTATTTGTTTGTTTACTTTTTTGGTTAGAAAACAAAGTCTGTTGTAGTCACTGTGTCGTGAATATTTGTCTGAAAGGAAATTTCAACTTTTGCGTCATTTTTTCATCAGAATTGATGGTAGGCGAGTTTGTATTGTAATTCAGGTGCGAAAAAGACGAAAACGTGATCGGTTTGGCGAAATTTTGACTCGTTTTCGAATCACACATTGATAAGCCGGAAATGAAGCCATGGGGCAAAATGCGCAGTGCTTGTTTTGTATTGTTTCGCTGTGTGCGGGGCAGTGCCCCGGGGCCCTCAAACATTTTCTTGAAAAATGTGATGAGGATGATGAGCAAAAAAAGCAGGTGTGTAACTTTTGAACACACCACCTCAACACTCAACACCTTTCTTTTTGGAATCAAATTTGAAAGTTTGACGACATTTTTTTTCAATTTTTGTGTAATAACGAACTTTTTTAATTTTTTTTTTTTCTTAGCATTTTTTTCATCATGGTTCGCGTTTATGTTCACAAAACAGAGCGTGTTGATAGTGGAAAATTATTCGAAGCGTACAAGGCTGTCCGCGAGAGAATATCTGCGAATTGCGCGTCGAAACGCTTTTCTGTTGCTTGACGAACACTTGATCGTTACTTACAAAATTTTTGTTCTTAACAAATAAAAATTTTTAGAATCAAATTTTGTTCGTAACAAAAAAGTTTTTATTGAATTTGTTTATGAAATCATTTATTTTGTGTTTCCCACAATTTTTTATCAATCAACCTCGTGAAAATCACGATTTTCGGGATTCCTGCCCTACAGGTTGCGCATTTTAGCCCAGCGTGGGGAAAAATGCGCAGAAAGTCGTTTTTTTTATTTTTAATAAATATATGAGGCATAAGGTTCGACTAGAACTAAAATTGCCTGAGGCTAAATTGTAGCCACATATGTGGGCTACAATATAGTGTCATTTGCAGATCCTCTCAGCCCTTATATCGCCACAAAAATTTAATATTATCAAAAACTGCGCATTTTTCCCTAGTCTCCCCTATGTATTGAAAATAACAATACTTGACTTTTGTAATTTTCAAGTTACTGAAAATTGAATTTTTAGTTGCTGTTTTTTTTCCAATACTTTTAGGATTTCTATTATTTTTTTAGTAGGTATTTCTACAACTGGTAGGATTGCCTGATATTATTATGGATTTCTACATATGCAGCTCATTTACATTTGATGCTCTGTTAGCCAGTTTTACAAGTTTTTACAATTTCTATAGATATTTGAGTAAAAATACTTGCCTGTACATTTTTTTAGTATTTTGTTGATTCCTAAAATTTTTGTATTACATCATTTAAATAATTTTGTAGTATTTTTTTATTATTATTAAAGGTTTCCAGTACTTCTATCGATAACTCTATAGATTTATAGATTATGATGCTGTAGTTTTGAAAGTATTAAAAATTTATAGTATTGAAATGGAGTTTTTGAGGATAAGTATCTTATACACAGATTTTCAATACTTTTTGTTTTATTTCGTATGTTTTCAGTATTTAAACCATTTAAAGAATAATTCTTTAAATAGAAATCTATCATCATATGCTTCGTGATTCAAAGTTTCATAACATTTTGGGAACCCAAATTCTACATAGTTTTCCCGTATTTTTTAATAGTTAAAAAATTTGAAAGCAGTTTGTAGTATTTCCATAGATTTTATGTATTCTCGAAAAATGATGTATATATTACTAGGATTCAAATTTCAATCGATTTCCAGAAAAAATAACAGATTTCTTGAAAATAACATCTCTGTATATTTCTATTTACTAAGTGTTTTCTTTTGTATTTAATTTTTTTTCTTTTTTTAGCCACTAGATTTTGTAGCGTTTTCCAGTATTTTTAAAGAATATTAGTGTTTCTGTTAATCGCTATATTTGGAATTCGAAGTTTTATAATTATTAAATATTTGTCTAGTTTTTGAAAAAACAGTCATATCATAGATTATTATACACTTATTTATTTCTTGAGCGTTTGTGTATTTCGGAATATTTTTTGAATTTTTCTGGTTTCAAATATACAAATTTTTAGATCACTATGCCCTATGGCTTAAAGTTTTTTGGTTCTTCGTCGATTTCGTGGATTTTTATATTTCTTTATTTTTGACTTGGTAGGAATGATTTTTTTTATTTTTATTTTCTACGTTATCACAGTCGAACATTCATATTAATTGAAATTCTGTTTTAAAAAAACTTTTCATTTTTGAGTTGACTACATAGAAAATATCAAGTTTTTTTTTCACTTTGAGAACCTACTTGAAACCATTTGTTATGTCCTCTATATAGATATTACTGAGTAAATATTCTATGTTTCGCATGCATTTTCATTATTTTCACTGATTATCTAATTCTCTCTATCATTATCGCCATTATGTTGATGAATTTTCTATTTTTATATGTCAACGTATATTTCACATTATCTTTCCAAATTACTTTTTTTATTTTCACATGAAATCATAATTTCATTTAACCTGCATTTCTTCAGAAGTTTGGACCTTTTTAAACAACCCTTGCTTGGGCCCTTGAATAAAACTTTTATATTCCAAGGAACTATGTCATTTGATTAATCGAACTGATTAGTTGGTCTTTTCCACAAAAGAAAAGAGTGGCTCAAACAAACATTCGGTCGTTATTTGCCCACTCAAATATTTGGTATACTTAAATAAGTTTTTAGTTCTAAAAAACAAAATTTTTTGACTGCAAAATATTTTTATTTCGAACAAACAAATTCAAGTAAGCAACAATGTAAATTTTTTTGTGCAAACCAAAAGTAGTTTCTTAAATCTAACTTACTTTTTCAGTCTGTACCAAATCCCACATTGAAAACAAAAAGATAATAAATGTCTCAATGGAAAAAAATATGAACCTATTTTGTGTTTTCGTGTGAATTTATCTTGTTTTAAAGGCATATTTCAAATTAATACAAAAGAAGTTTTTTGTTCCAACTTTTATTGGACGGATGCGGGTTAAGTAAGACTGAAATAACGGCTTAATTGTTGACAAATCACGCCATAAGACCCCGAGGATCTGGCGCATGAGAAATGTATTTAAAAAGGCATTAAGATAGGGTGGCCGAATGCAAAGATGGACGTCACAGGCGCCGGGGCGTAGGTCACGCTAAGACGAGGAGTGATAAATTAAGGGCGCCCGCCGTCTACTTCCCTTCAGTCCTCTCTTCTCTTACGGCCGTTCATGCTATATACCCCTCTTGGGGATGGCGCCATGTGTTACGAGGATGATATATGGGGAATACCGCGGTGCGTGAAATATCTCGTGAGCACGAAGTAAGCCCATGAAACGTGCGCGATTTCGATGATCGTTGCCCACGAGCGTGCGGATATTAGCCGAGCTTCCTCGTCAAAACTTGCTCCTCGACTTGAGATGAGACCGAAAGCAAGGGCTCGAGGCCTCGATTTTCGGCTTAAGCTTCCTGGTACTTGAGATTGAGAGGATGTCGGTAATATTCGATGTTTAATCAAAATTTAATCGTGTTCTGTCATGAGCATTGAGATGATTTGGGTCTTGATTATCGAAATATTGTGTTTATCTCTAGATGTTGGAGTTGGTACGAAGAGATCCAATCCTACTAGCAGCACATTTTTTTGCTGGTACAACAAATCCTTTTTTGTTTCATGTAAGCTACAAACCAAAAAATCGTTCACCTATTTTTCAATAAACTTGTCTGCAGTTTCGATCGTTCTCCAATAAGTGCCATCGAGTTTTCGCGGTTTTCAACAACCTCGTCATTATTCAGATGAAAGAGAGAAACGTCTCGCGAAAATGGAAACGTGTTAACGCGTCTATAAATAAAGCTTTGAAAAAGGAAATATGAAGCAGTGAATTCGGGTGGTGCTCAGCAAGGTATCTTTTGAAATAGTGCCATTTTGTATTGTGCGGCCTGCGAAGTCCCGATTTCGAACGGCGGCCGCGAATTCAATAGGGGACTAAAGTGTCGCGGCGGCGCGGTATCAATGGACAGCCACGCGTCGCTACTCGGCGCTTTTCAGTCTCCACATGCGATCGTGTCACACAAATCGCCGTTTCAGAAATTCATCCCGCGCTACATGTTTGCCCCGGCGCTTTTCACCTGTCTCCGATAAATCGAAAAGCCCGCCGCGCCATTCATCAATGGCAAATACATCGACCGGTCATAAGCGTTTCAGGCACTTCCATCATAATTCTTGTAGCTGCGGAGAAGATTTATTAACTTGGATAGTCGGTTTTTTTGCGAAGAGGTTTATAGTGATTGATTTAGAACGGAAGTTTGCATTGTTTCAGGATCTTTTTTAGGGATGGAAGTTACTATGGATTTTTTTTTCGTGGGAAGAGGGGAATTTGTTACTGTAAGTAGGGCTATAGATAGATTTTACTACTTCACAAATTTTTGGTGAGTTGAGACTTTCTTCGAAAAAAAAGTTTTTAAGGTTTATTTGGGGTCGCTTAGTAAGAAAATATCAATCTTTTATTTTTCTGAAGAAGTTTATCAAAAAATTCAAGAAATGTGTTTTTTTCAGTTATTCCCAGAAATATCAAGAATAATTATTTTATTAGGTAATTATTAAAAGTATGTTATTAGAAAGGTAGGGGAAACCGGGGCATTTTGGGACAGTGCAAATAAGTAACAAATGCAAAATTGGAAAAATCCCAAAAAATTATTTTATGTTGCTCACTAGGCAACTACTTTACCAACGGAGTTTGGTCGATTTTACATGTAACCTATTATGTGTGGAAGAGTGAATGTGTTTTCTGACACGAAAACGTAAGATTTGAATTGTGACATTTTCGCGTTTGCTTTTCACCAGGAACTGCGGAACATCAAAACAGGTGAATAAATTTATTTCGTCTAGGCTTCAGAACATAACGAATATCCTTATTTAAACTGTAGTTTTTCGGTTGAGTCTGTATAGAGCGAAAACCCCAAAAATTCGTGCCGGGGCATTTAGGGACGCCATTGAAAAAACCATTGAAAAAGAAGAGTCAAGCTCAAAAAAGAAACCAGTAAGGAAGCAACCAGCACGCAGAGGACGTCCAAAGACATACCAGCGAGAATCT
>JAPYZL010166219.1:0-22281 GCA_030522825.1 Platygaster orseoliae
TTGATATTAGCTTTCTAAATCAAGTAAAATTTTTCATGTGTCTTGCATAGTTTATGTGTTATGCATGCTTGCGCAAAATAAGGTCAGTGGGGGAATGACAGCCACTAGAGGTGGGGTAACTATTATTTAGCAATTATGCTCTTATTAAACATGCCATAACTGCGACTCAGATCTCGATGATGACGATGGAAATTAATGTCGTAGCATTCTAAGTTTAAGGCATTTTTTTTCAATATGTTTTCTTTTTATTTCTCTTGCCCTTTTTGTGAGCTACCAATAAAGTTACTATAACAAAAATGTCGAATTTCCATTTATTTTCCTTCACAGAGCCTTCATTAAGTATTTACAGCGCTTTGTGTTGATATTTGTGCGATTTTTTGTCGGTTTTTGAGAGTGGCCGTCATTACCCTACCATTTTTCTAAATGACGAAAACCAATTTTTTTTAAAGATTCTAATTTTTTTTAGTTTGAATCAAAATTTTTTCAATCTGCCGATATACTTTGTTAGCATTTGAGTTACACTTGCTATCTTAACTTTCATTTGATCGAAAATGTCAAACCTCTTAAACGAAAGAATATAAAATATTTTTTAGAATTATTAATTCTAGAAAACAATAGTTTGAATTTCTGAAAAACAGTAATCTATCAAATCTTGTAATAATAAACATAATACTCTACAATATAAAAATTGAATATAATTCAATAATTAGTAGAAAATAGTAAATTTGCGAATTTAATAAAAATTCCAAACCTGCAGAACGAAAAAAAGCTTTCTCTATTTTAGAAAACAGGAGTTCTAACTACGACTAGATATTATTCTGCAACTCCAAGTTTTATAGTACTAATTTATACAATCTCGAAATATTTAATTAAATTCTAGAATTCAAAATTATAGAACAGAGAATTCTAGAATATTTCAGAATTCCATCGTATTAAAATCTGTCACACTAAATCCTGCAAATGAAATTGACTATAATAAGAACTTGGTTCCTAAGATTCACAATCTTCAAAATCATCAGAAAATCGAAAATTACGATTTAAAAGGAATTTTATTTATTAATGAATAAAATTTTACAATCCCATGTTTCTCAAGCTTTCGGTTTTTATTTAATCCTCTTTAAAAACTAAAATTTCAACAATATAAAAAATTATAAACATTTTTTTACTGTGAAAATTCAATCATATCTACTCATATATTTTTTCACAAAATATCATTTATTTTTTTAATAGATTTGTTGACGATTCAGTTTCATTCTTGCGACGAAAGATTGAAAATTACGATTAAAATAAAAATTGATGAAATTTTGAATTTCCTTAGAATAGAAATAAATTACAAAGCATGAATTAAAATTTTAACTAGTTTATTAAACTTACTTAATCGGAACGTTCTTTTAATTTTTATTCTCAAAATCTATTACATCAGAAAAAAAATAGTTGTTTTTGGTATTGCTAACAAATTTTGCAAATTCTAAATTCAGTAATTTCAAAACCTGGAATTTTCCGAATTCATGATCGAATATTTACTTCAACAAATTCCTCATTTTTTATAAAACAAATGAATTAAATAAAGGAATCATTAAAAGAGATTAATTTGAAAAAACGGATCAGCAAGATGTTTATAAAATAGATTTCGAACATAAATGTTTTCAACGTAGAATTGAAAATGATCACAATTTTCAACAGAAAAATATAAGAGTTTTATATAAGGAAAATAATTTTTGTATGTACGACACAAAGTTGATTTCTCATAATTTTCAGCGACGAAATCTATAACGAATTTAAAAAATAAATCAAACTCTTAAAAATAAATGTCTTCAATTTTTCATATTCTTGATAACAAATCGAGTTCGGAATGATCACTCAGTCATTTCTTTTATTCTATTTCATCTCTAATTTATTTCTTTCATCAATATTTCGACCATACTATCATGTCCTCATCAGGATTTTAACATAATCAAAAAACAATATATCAACAAAATCTCTCTACAAAAAACCAATAATGTGAAAATAACTAAAAAAATAAAATTATTTTATACTCTTGACTTGTTACTTCCTAAAAAAACCCGAATAACATCCAAAACATCCCCAATAAAAAATTTCACACTCAAACCAGCAAGTAAATCAATAAATTTCATTTTCCCCAAGCCCCAATCGATATTCGCGCGTCTCGGGATATTTCATTAAAAAATGATCGCCTGGCTGAATTTGGAGCCATCTTTTACAACGCGCTTTGCGGTCACGTCAAATTATGCAGAGTGACAAGTCCGGAGTAGCGTAAACAGATTGAACATGCTCATTCGAATTCCAGGATATATTAGGCGAAACCGGGTTATGAATGCGCTGTTGCACCGGTCCGCGAGATGGAAAACGGACTTGCGTATTCTTTCCCGCTCGGAAAGCGCATTGAAATAACGCCGACTTCACTTTCGCGTGCTTCTTTCTTTCAGCGAGACGTCGTGGGGTAAATTTAATTTGAGGGATATGCGGCGCATGTACGACACAACTTGCGACGTATCACTTTACCAATTTGGTGGTTGCCGTTGCCGCCGACGCCGCCGCTGATCCATCGAAAAATTGGCAGTGAGCCAATTCCGGACGATGTAAAGGGAATCTGCGGCTAGTTTCCGTTTTGCCGCAATTCCTGTGATTTCCCCCTTTTCGGAAAATTCGGAAAAACAGACCGCAATTGGAAAATTTGAGGAACTCGCGATTGCACTCTCTTAATTTCAAAGTCATATTTTACTAATGTGCCTAGCGAAAAAAAGGAGCCCTGAGAGAAAAATCTAGTACTTTTTACTAAAAAATATAGTAAATTTTAGTTTATACAGTATTGTAGTATTCAAAATATTCGTATTGTAGTCATTGGCATATAGTATAGTGAAACTCATATATGTATAGTAATACTTATGAAAAAATGTAGAAATTATGGTCGTGTAAGGTAGTTTCCCATATCTTGTATATTGAGAACTGTTATGAGGGAGCTTCCATAAATGATGTTACGGCCTAAGGGGGAGGGGGGGGGGTTAGCCCATTTGTGACAATTTGTTACAGATGGGGGTTCTAAAAAATGTCATGTCACATTTGTAATTTTTTTTTGATGAAATTAAACGTTGCTCCAGAAAAAATTGCGAGTGATGATTTGTATTTCGATAAAAAAATATTAAGCATTTTATATCTATTTTCAATGTGACTGAAAATTGATGTGAACATTCAACAAAATTGTAGAAATAAAACTGACTAGATCAATTGAGTTTTCAATGCTTTTTAAATTTTGCAATTTGTCAGCATTTGAGAGAGCATTTACATTTAAAAAATTAAAATTTGTTGGTATTTTCAGTACTTTCTTTTTATTTCGATGTATTTATATGATGATAATCCTAATTAACATAATAATAATAGTAATAATAAGATTCAAAAAATAATAAAATATGAAGGGCTTCTGAATTTTGATTCCGAAATTTTTTGAAATTCCAAAAATTGAAATAAATGAATTAAATTTTAAAACACATTAAAAACAAGTTGATGAATAAATAAAATTAATAAATGATTGAATTCTGAATAAATTAAACTTTTCCAAATTAAATATATTTTTTCATGATAAATATACAAATTTATATATTGTAAATTAAAAGAAACAACCGTTTTATAATGTGAAAGTTATAAATATAATGCTTTAAAAATGACGTTGTTGAAAATAAGAAATTTTTTGCTTCACATTTAAAATCTAACATTGTGATGTGACACAGGAGGGGGGGGAGGGGTCTAAAAAACGCCAAAAAACTGTGACATCATTTATGGAAGCTCCCTTAACTAAAGTAAAAAATAAAATATGTTTAGTATTTTTTACTATACACCAACTTATAATTGTAATATTTAACATTAATTTACTATACTGCATAAAAATAAATATGATTTTGGCTAAATGTACTTTAATATATGCAAAATTGAAAGAACATTGTAGATTTTCCTAGAATACAGTAATTTTTCCAATTTTTATAGTACAAATAACAACATTTTTTTCTCAGTGTGATTTTTCAATCCTTTGTAACCGAAAAAAATATGAAAAAATTATTTTTTCTAATGAGGGCCTAAGAAAAGGCCAAAAACTTGAAAATAAGAAACAAAAAGTGAATTTTTTCTTTTTTTTTTTAGCTCTAAAGAATCTTGAAATAATGAATATTATGAACAGGACAACGAAAAATATTTATTTAAATAGAAAATATTTGAATAAATATTTTCGCAGTTTTTAGCGTAACGTAAATATTTTGCCACTTTTAGATTTTGCGTAAATATTTTCAAAAATTTTTGACCATAAAAAATATTAAGTTCTTATGCATGTTTTTCTATTCCCTTTTTCTATAATTTCGTTTAATTTCTGTTTTTATTTTATTTATATTAAATTATTTGCAAATAGAATTAAAAATGAAAAAAAAAAATGAAGTGAAAAACGAAAAAATTGAATTGAAAATGAAAAAATGCAAATTAAATTTTTTAAAAATTTATGTAAACTTATATAAAAATAAATAAAAACTTAACTTTATAAAAAATATGCGAATGAATTTTGCAAAAAACTTTTAACTTTCAGAATTCCAAAAATCATGAAAACTTCCAAGCTTCAGAAATGATGAAATTGACAATTTTAATTTAAAAATCACAACATCAAAAAAAAGCAATAAAAAACATTTAAAATTTAAAAAAAAGCAAAACATTCAAATTTTATGATCGGAAAATTCTACGATGCACGCATTTCGAAAACATTGGTTGCAAAACTACAATTTTCAACAAATCCACATATTTTGGAAAAAACGAAAAAAATCTTTAAGTTAAGAATAAACTGATTGTGGCTTAAATTGCAAAAAATTCTTTATTTCCTATGTTCTCAATTTATATATTTACAAGCAAAATATTCGAGTAATTTTGAAAAAAAAAAAAAAATTTTTCGACATTTCTGAACAAAACAATGAACATTCAACATTAATTGACTAAAAAATTTTAGATATACACAGTACGAAAAATAAAAATAAAGTTTGAAATTCTGAAATCCCAAAATTTTCAGAATTCTGAAAATCGGAAAATTCCTATTTGGAAAAACACTATTCAAAACTGAAGCTTAGATATTTCAAGACATTTGAATTCAAAAATTTTTAAAATCTAAGATATGCGCGTTTCGAAAATTTCAACTCCAAAACTAAGATTTTTAACCACTACAAATTTTGAAGAAAGAACGAAAAATAACTTTATTGTAAAAATTCACTAATTGTGACTTGAATTGCCAAAAATTCAACACTTCTAGATTTTTAAATTATGCCAATGAAAATCAACAGTACAAAATATCAAAACTTAAAAAGTTCCAAATTCTAAAAATAACAATCGCAATAAAAAACAGTTAAAAAACTCTGAAATTCAAAAAAAGCAAGACATCTGAAAAAAAATCATACTCCCCAAAAATTTTCTCTGCATACGCCCCTATCCCCAAAAATCAAAAAACACCCATTTCCAATTAAAAAACCCCCACAACTTCTAAACATAATCCGACGTCGAATTATTCATAAATACAATAAATAACTAAAAAAACGTAAAAACTAATGACCCCGAAAATTCCAAGATTCAAAAATGCTTCCATGCAAACATCGCGCATAGTTCTCGATAAAAATCAACTATATAAATACGGCAAAAGCGGTCGATCTTAAAAGCGATTGATAGCGAAACAAACCTGACTCAGAACAAAGAAAAGTCCCTTTCCTTGTTCCAGGTCACAAAAAAAAATGCAGCCCTTGCCACCAAAGTGCAAACAACAAACAACAAATAATAATGAAAAAGCATGCTGGGTGATTTGGAGGTAATGGAAATGAAGCAAGTGAAGAAAACAATTGGCTCGGACGAAAAAGTATACTCGTTTATTCGTAGAACGTAGGGTATCAAATAAACGTAAAATAGGAACATTGCTATTGCGTACGACAACATGACGATTAAATGACGATTAAATGACGATAATGCTTTTCATTCGAGTTGCTGATGACTTAAAAATACTCACTCAGGTGTCGATTAATAAATCGCGTAATGTCGATGATGATTATAAGGGAATATAAACGATGGTAGCAATTTTCGACGGCAACATGAAAGTCACGAAATCACACAAGTCTTACACTCGAGAGTTGAAAAAACAAAAATTAAACAGAAACAACAACTTTTGTACTCTCGTACAATAATTTATTGTTATCGAAACTCGCGCCGTTTCCAGCTTTATTGCACCGTTTTTACCCAGGGTTGTCACTTATTCTATCACTACAAATCGTCATTATAGGTCATATCTCAAATTCCCTAGAGACAACTGAGGAATTCCACCTGGTAGTGATCATCAAGAAAAAAAACTTCAACTTTTAAACAATTCAACACTGAATCATTTTCAGTCCTCGCTTCGCTCGTGCAGAAAAATGCTGCTTGACTTTTGAATAAATAATTCATTTACAATGCTGACAAATATTTCTTGAAATTTTATTCAAGAAATTCATCTTCTATCACAGAACCAGAGAAAAATGCTTGATATTGTTGGTTTGAAATTGTCACCAGCGGATGAAATCAGGTCAGTGTCACATTAGAAAACCACTTCAAAGCCGTCATTTCAAAAGATCTCAAGTTGAAAATAATAATCTAAAAAATAATAAGATCTAGACATACAATGAAAATGAGCAATTTTCTTTACCCAATAACTTTTACAGTTGTTTCTAAATCAATAGGAACAAAAATAAATTAGGTCAAGCAAAACGAAATTCCAAAAAAGTTAAGTACAAACCTAAACAAGAACTTGTTTCAGGTATAAAAACGACTTAAAAAAGAATGGGAGACTAGACTTCTTTAGAAATTATTGTTATTGATTACTGTATTAATTCAAAACTCAACTATTCAACCAATTTACGAACTATTCATTAAAATTAGTAATTTTATCGATAGCTAGTTGCAAAATTACAATATTTGCTTCGAATGAGTTCCAAGTGTATCATTTCTCCCATATAATAAAAAACTAATTGCTAAAAGTTAAAAATACGTTCACCGAAATATTCATACCGAGTCTACACTTCTAATACTCCATAAATTATTAAATAATAATATTAATAATTTAAGTCAACTAACGATAAAATCTAGAACCTAAAAAATTACGAAAAATCAACTTATTTCTTCAAATCCAATCAACGCTTATAATCAATAAATATTCTAATCTAAATAATGAAAACGAAACGATCACCTAAAATTATTTCTAATTTTCAGCTGAAAAACAGTTATTAATAGGCCCAAACAAAATTCTACAAAAATAAAAAATGCTTTGATCTGGCTTTCCCTGTATCAAATGAAAACAATGCTATCAAGAGCATTTTAGACCATAATGACCAAGAAAATGACGCATATTTTTTTACACATGAAATTCACCGTAAAAATTGGCAACCCTGGTTATTATCCTGAATTTTGATCAGCCTAAAAATAAGCTGAGCGCGGTCGCCAACGCTAATCCCCGGAAAAATATACGCGACTTCCCAAACGCGTATAAAGTTACATGGTAAAAAAAGGGCTACAATACATTCTGTTTTGATAATTCAAAATAATTTAAAAATGAGTTTACATCAATAAGAAATTTGGAAAATAAGTATATTGACTTGTGAAATGAAAAACGAAATTTTTCGATTAATTTTTTAGTGAAAGTTGTTAATCGTCAATTTATTATTAAAAATTTTGTTGAAAAATAGATATCGATTGACATATACAAATAAAAATGTTTAAAACTTTACAGTTCGTGAGAAAATTACATCTAAAAACTGAATAAACTGTAACGAAAGGCATAGAGCTCAATATTTGCAGAACGAGTTGCACTTTTTTACAGCTCATCCTACAAACATTGAACTCCACGTTTGAAAAAGTGTAAAAAATTACTCTTGGCAAAAAAAAAAAAATTTTGTAATAAATATTAGTTAAAATAAACTTATAAAAACTGAAAAACTTTGCATTTCGTAAAATAAAAACTGTAGAATTCGAAAGAAATTTTTGCACAATGTTTGCAGAACGAGTCGTATTGCTACGACCCATCCTGCAAACATTGAACTCCATGTCTGAAAATGTGTCAAAAATTACTCTTGGCAAAAAAAATTATTTTTCTATATTACTTAAGATAAACAAACAAAAACTTCAAAACTTTGCATTTTTTTAAATAAAAACTTTACCTCAAAACTAAAAAACTGTAAAATTCCAAACTGCAACGTATTAAAATACAACGCCACAAGTAACGTAAGACACAAAGCTCTGCAGAAGTTTTTGCACAATGTTTGCAGAACGAGTCGTATTACTACGACCCATCCTACAAACATTGAACTCTACGCCTGAAAAGGTACCGAAAATTACTTTTGGCAACAAAAGTTATTTTTCTAATCGATATTAATTAAGATAAACATATGAAAACTGCAAAACTTTGCATTTAGTAAAATAAAAACTTCATCTCAAAACCAAAAAACTAAAATTCCAAACTGCGGCGTATTAAAATATAACGCTACAAGTAACGTAAGACAAAAAGCTCTGCAGAGATTTTTGCACGATGTTTGCAGAACGAGTAGTATTTCTACGACCCATCCTACAAACATTGAACTCCACATCTGAAAAAGTACCAAAAATTACTCTTGGAAAAAACTAATCAATATTAGTTAACAAAACACATAAAAACTGCAAAATTTTGCATTTAGTAAAATAAAAAATTCATCTCAAAAACAAAAAAAAGTATAATTCTAAACTGTGATGTATTAAAATATAACGCCACAAGTAACATAAGACACATAGCTCTGCAGAAATTTTCGCACAATGTTTGCAGAATGAGTCGCACTTTGCTATGACCCATCCTACAAACATTCAACTTTACGTCTGAAAAAGTGTCAAAAATTACTCTTGGCAAAAAAAAAAAAAAATTTCTAATCGATATAAGTTGAGTAAACACATGAAAACTTCAAAACTTTACATTTTTTTCAAATAAAAACTTCAACTCAAAACCAAAAAACTGTAGAATTCGAAACTGCAACGTATTAAAATACAACGCCCCAATTAAAGACAAAAAACTCTGCAGAAATTTTTGCACAATGTTTGCAGAACGGGTCGTATTGCTACTATCCATCCTACAAACATTGAACTCTACGTCTTAAAATGTGTCAAAAATTACTCTCAGCAAAGAAAAATTATTTTTCTGATTGATATCAATCAACTAAACACACAAAAACTTCAAAACTTTGCATTTTTTAAAATAACTTTACACATAAAAAAACCTTAACAAAAAAATGTAAAATTCCAAACTGCGACCTATCAAAACACAACGCCACAAGTAAAGACACAAAGCTCTGCAGAAGTTTTTGCACAATGTTTGCAGAACGAGTCGTATTGCTACGACCCATCCTACAAACATTGAACTCCACGTCTGAAAATGTGTCAAAAATTACTCTTGGCAAAAAAAATTTTGTATAATTGATATTAGTTAAACCAACACATAAAAACTTCAAAACTTTGCATTTTTTCAAATTTTTCCACAATATTTGCAGAACGAGTCGTATCGCTACGACCTATCCTACAAACATTGAACTCTACGTCTGAAAATTACTCTTAAAAGATCGTTATGTAACTCCTCATCAACTTAGTGAAAAAACGTCTTGTACCAAATGTGTTTATGACGTCCATCAAGACAATAAGATTCGATTAAATTTTTTATCACACTTTACAAACACTCTTTAATAAGAAGCTACAAAACGCTCAGTAATTAAAAACTAAACTTCCCAAATTTCATAAATCATCAAACCCAAACCAAGTAAGAATAAAAAAATCTTTTTTCGTCTCAGAACATACAGTAACCCTCGTCAAACAAAAAAAATCCCCGTGGAATTGCTCCGGCGACTCGCGCCCGTGCGTGTAAAACCCATTGTTAATTTCCAACTTGCTTCCTCGTCGCGGAGTCGTGCGCGACAAACTCGTCGACGCCGACGTTAACGATGTCTTCAAGATCCTACGCTTAATACGCCTAACGCTTTAAGTTTACGCTTACACGAGCGAATGAATACATATTTATTCTCGTGAATAAATACATAGCAAGTAGGTAGTTGTCGCTTAAACGATAGCGCGCTATTTATTCGAAGCGAAATATTTATGCTGCATGCTCGCGGTTCAGTCTACACCGTGAAAAGGCCATTTTTACACGTATTTACATTCCAAGCGTTTAATAAATAAACGCCGATGAATTTTTTTTTTTCAAAAAACGTCATTTAAGTAATCAACGGCCTTTTCAACGTTTCACATATTCTCAGCAAAAAATACTCTGCTTTTCAACGAATTTTCGTCAATCCCCAAAAACTGCTCGTTTAGGTTCATTTTTTCTTTTTTCTTTTGCAACTTGAATTTCGTTCCCCCCTCCCTAGTGTCAAAATCACCTAATGTACAAGCATATCTTTTCGTGTAAAATATCCATTTTTTCTTTACGTGTGTTTGGCGCCTACTTACTCGTTACGTTTATTAAACATAGAAATGCTAAAATTTATAGAAAAATACACGTTTTCTATAATCTTTTATACATTTCTATTCTTACACTGTACGATTATTGATCATTACTTGGTGAAATTTAGTATAGCTAGATTACCAAAACCAACTAATATCTGTTTTTTTACGATTTGGAATAGAAAATGAGAATCGGATAAATCCGGCATTCGTATACTTCAACTTTTTCTCAACTAGAGCAAAAAAAAACGAATCTTAAGCTTACCTACGAAAATTCGTGTCAAAAAAAAAAAAAAAAAAGAAAACTTTTACTACAAGTAAAAAAAATGACTAGAAGAATGATTCAAAGTGTATTCTTTCTGAAAGCTTTCTGCGAGCTTTCTGAAAACTCTCAGATGGAGGAAGAACAAAAAAAAGGTCGAAAATCTATACACTAAAGTGCACTAGTCGGTGCGTTAAGTAGATAATACCAGTAATTTGGAATACAACGCTGCGGAAAAAAACCGCGTCCCTCCCATCATTTTCGTGGATACGAACGTGCATAATTTACATATTTACAGGATTTAAAAACAAACGCGTTGCTTGTCAAAGCGCGAGACACTTTTGAGCAAACTGCTTAGTGAGAGATTAAAAAAAACGAACGTAAAAAAATAATTACATAACGATAAATACATCCATTCACTCGGTCCTTTTGCTTCAAAAAACTTTTTTTTCTTTTGATGACGAATCAAACTGGGAATGTATTCGTTTGAGAAATCGAATATGCGCTTTTGGTTTTTTTCTTCTTTTTTTTAATTCCCCGGAAAACCCCGCCCACCCCCCTCCCCCTAACCCCCCTTCCTCTTTATGTGGATCAAGTTGCGTTTGTGTGTTTTTTTTTTAATTACTCAAGGAAATAGCGAAAATTGCGATCCACGATGGTTGGTGGAATATAACAACTATTATGCGATAACCGGTTTAATGCCCAGCGAAGACCAGCCTATGTGGGAAATACTTGTGTATTTTAAGGCGACGTGAAACACCAACGAGCACTCAACTGCGAAATTTCTATGCTTTTTTTTTTTGTTAATTGCAAATTGCGAGCGTTTATTCATTAAAAAAAAAAAACCTTACACACGTTCGTGGATTTTTATGATGTATCAATTAAATATTTATTGTGATTTTGGGGGTGACTTTTAAAAGTCATAATTACTAGTATTTACGAGATTTTGAAAAATACTTGAATGTGACAGAATTTTTATGGTTGATAATTTGAACAAATCTAAATTTCAAAAATTGCATTTACATTATATTTTCTACACTTCTTAAATTTTTGTAACTTCTGGACTTCAAAACTTTCAAGTTTGGATATTTTTTTCAACTCAAAATTCGAATAAAATATTAAAAATTGAAATTTCGATTGAGATTCATGGAATTTTTTCAAGACAGTACTGTTGAAATTTTCAATAATCAGAAAAAATTCTGAAAAATTCCTAGCATTGTTGAGATTCCAGATATAAAAATTAAACGTACCCGCATGAAATAAAATGTTTTTATTAAATAACGCATTTTTAAATTTGCAGGTCGTTTCTTTCAATTTCTCACAAAGTTTACAACGTTGAAAAATCACACGAGAATTTTTTTCTGAGATTGACCAAAATAGCCAAAATAGTTAATAATGATAAAAATTTTTTTTTCCTAATTAAATTAAATTTGAATAATTAAAATTACATATAATTATTATAATGTAGTGATTTTGTATTATTCTGTATTATTTTGTGATATTGTGGTGAGTTTCTTATTAGAAATAGAATCCTTATAAGAATCAAAATCACTTGTGTATAAACACAATTTGATAAATTTAATTTAATTAGAATTATATTAAATAAAATATTAATAAGATTTATTATTATTAATTAATAATAATAAAAAAAATTCACCAAAATACTAAAGGTTTCAAATTGTTTTTGGTAAATCTCAAAAAAAAATTTTAATGGTTGTAAACTTTATGTACATCAATATCGTCGTGTATTTTCTGAAATGGTCTAAATTCCAAAAACTCCAGTTTTATTATTTTCTTTAACCTTTTATAATTGTGGTTTCTGTGTTTCAAAATTTTACAATTCTAAATTTCTTATCAATAGGCTTTGATCTATTTTTTTTATTCCAAAAAAATACTAAAAATTGAACTTTTTATTGAGATTCAAGCAATTCCTGCTAGCCAGATTGTTAAAATTTCGATATTTATAAAATATTCTTAAAAAATGTCCAGGATCTATAAAATTTTCGAAAACGATTTAATTTATTAAATTATTTAATAAAATTTTTAATTATTATTCATAAATTTATCAATAGATTTATTTAATAATAAACCTAATTTGAAATTAAATTTAATTACCAAATTTAATTTATTAATATTTAAACGGTTTAATTTATTCAATATTATGAATTTATTCAAATCATAAAATTAAAAAATCGAAAAAAAAATAGTTCATTAAATTGAATAAATTTATTAAATTGAATTAATTAAAATTTATTTTTCTTATTTAAGTTACTAAGATTAATTTATTTTATTTAATTAATTAAAATTGATTTATTTTATTTATTTAATTGAAATTGATTTATTTCATTTAATTAATTGAAATTTATTTATTTATTAAATTCAGTAAATTTTAAAAGTAAAAAATTTCAATCTGAAAATCCATTTTTCGATTAAAATACTAATTTACCCTACATCAGTATTCTCGTGCATCTTCAAAAATATTTTTATTACATATAAAAAAAAGTAATTGAAACATGAACTAACCAAATTCTGTATATTCCAACCAAAGTATTTGCATCACTATTTTGCAGCAACAAAATTCTCGAAAACAAATCACTATCTCAAATATTAAAAATACTATTAAATACTCTGTAAAACAACCCCCCCCCCCAAAAAAAAAAAAATCCCAAATTAAGTCCTCGTTGGTGCACCACTTGCACTTAAAAGGTGTATTACGTATCCGGCTCTGAGGTGCGAGTGCGCGCGAAAACCCCGTTCGAACCTTTGACCAATCGCATTCAATCGATGCTCAAAGGAACGATCTGAAAAATCGGCGCTCACGCTTGAAACACTGCCTGGCAATGTGTATAACAATATATTCATATGATATGCAACAGTTACAATCTAACCTTATCTCGGTATGAGTTATCGTCATTTATGCTGGGCATCCATTAGTTTATTGTAAAGAAAAAAAAATCAAAAATAAGATAATAAAAGCCTGTCGACGAGTGTGCTCGAACGTCGATTCGATTTGGAGAACGAACGGGTAAAACACGGAAAAAACTTGGTCGTTCAGCGTCAACGTGTCACACAACAAGAAATGAGTCGTCGTGACATAAAATAACGCTACTTGCAAACGCGCTGTTTGCCTTCCTACTATTTTTTTCCCCCCTGAAATTGTTCATGTACCTTTTTCTTCTTTTTTATGTAAAATATTCTTGTCAATATAATGTATATTTATAATAATAGGCTGCATCTGTTTAAACATTTGATTGTAGTACGTGAGGTATGGAACCTGTTGTATCAAGTATATGTGGGCGCGATTCGCGCGGTGACGCCGCGTCATAAAAAGCATTCACTTTTTTTCTTTTTTTTTCGAGCACCAACGCGCCCCGGCGCGAATCGCGTTTTTTTACGCAACACTATTGTCATCTGTAAAATATAATACAAAATATAAAAAATCCTGAGTTGTACTGTTCTATGGCTATGGAATCGCAATGGGGGCCAAGGCCGTGTCGTGCCCCTTTCGTTCGTAACTTCAACTGTCTGTCTGCTGTCTCTGTAATTCATTTAAAAAACCCCCGCCTCATCCTCCGACAAATGAAAACAAAAAATCATACTTTGTACAGTTCCATTGTTCGGAATAACAGTGCGCGGAATAATATAGAGGTATATTTATATATATATATGCTTGCGGGAAATGGCACGACACGGTCTCTCATCGCCCAATATACATGCGTCGTCTTCTTCTTCCTACTTTGTCGAAACACAACTTTTCATCGGTTCATTTACTTTCTGCCTCGATTCACGATCATTTTCCAAAATCCATTTTTCCCAGTCACCAAAATCCAGAACAAAATTTAATTGTTAGAATTATTTTAATTTTTTCATTTTATTATCATAACTAAAATTCAAAAAAATGTAAAAATGTCATTATTGATTTTTGTAAGTATTGTCATTACAATTTCTTCTCAAATTCAAACGATTTAGAAAAAATGCCTTATGACCCTCTTACATAAGGCACATGTTCTCATATCGCGTCACAAATATTTTTTGTAACGAAAATTAAGACATTTCCATTATATAATTTTGATATTTTCTATTGTTTTCCGGAAAACGTTTGCAAAAAAAATGTATTACTCATCGTACGTGCATGAAAAACCAATTTCTTTATATATATGTGACGCTCCGACATAAAATGTGCCTTATGCCCTTCTTTCATAAGGCACCTTTTCTCAAATAAAGCAATTTTCAAATTCTGCAACTGCCAAAAAATGATTCCGAAAAATGACCATGAATCTCTTATTTCTTTTTCCCCCGTTTCTTTCCATTTGAATTATGTCAATCATTATCCCCTTTTGCTGCGATTACGATTTCTCTCGTTTATCAACTGTTAATAAATATTATCACTCTATTGAGCTGTCAATTGGCTGTACTTTATATTGCAATGTATGCTTGTGAAAAATATATCAATCGGGCTATGTGTCAATTGCATTCAACTGTGTTGCAATTCAATCATTACAAAGTAAATAGAATCTTCTGTAAGAATATAATATTGTAAACATCTGTAGTCTGCGTAACACTGTATAGCATCAAATAAAACAACATGTCATTCGGGCTGTAAAAAGTTGCGGCACGAGGTGGGATGGCTGCTCCACCATCGTTTCTTCCCCCCTCCCTCCCCTCTCCCCCCACCCAACCCTTCCCTTCCTTCTTATCGTTTTCCCTTTTTTTTTATCCCCATATTACTAACCTTATTCCTAATACTATTGTTAATTATTAATTGTAGCTCGCACCGGGTTATTTTCGATCGATTCCATCTCCCGAACCTTCGTCATTCGAACATTTAAAAGGAAAAAAAATCGCACTTTTGCGGTTCGAGCTAAAGGTAATAAAAACCTGCTATTGTTCAACTGAAGGTCTTTCTGTCTCGAATTGAAAGATGCGAGTTGTGTCATCGACTCGGGAATATTTCGGAATGGAATCGAAGCGAACTTTTTTCCAAATCACAAAAGGATGTTTTGGGAAAAAATTCGTACTATAGTTTGTATGCAAGGGCGGATACACCCCCCCCCCTCCCTCCCGCTATATTCGAAAAAAAGTTTAATATTTCTTATTTATAGGTTAAAAAAATTACTCATGTTCATTGCCATTATGCATCATTGATTTATTATTGTGTATTTTGGAATCTGGATGGTAGAATTTGAAATTCCAGAGATTTGAGGAAATTTATGCACAAATTAAAGTTTCTTTAATTAAAAATTAAACTTTCTAATTAAATTAGATTAAATTACAATTATATTTAATTAAATTAAATTACACTTTCAAATTACACTTTCTATTTTTCAATACATATGATTTTTGGATATAAAATTATAGAACACACAATTTTATGCTCTGAATTTTAAAATCTCCAAATCGTTGTTTTAGAATCTTGAATTTTTATGTCTAAAATTATATTATTACAAATTCTACAGTATAAATTTTCATGATTCTCATACATGAATCTTTGATATCTTAGTATTTCAAACCTTTCATTTTGAAATTCATAAATTTATTTTGTGAGATATACATTTCAAGAATTCCAGTTTAAAAAAAAACGATAAATCTGAACAGATTAAGAAAGTGAATTACATTTTTAGAATTCTTTATTTTAAGATATTATATGTTAATGAAATCTTGGATATGTGAATGTTAAATTGTAAAATTATAATCTTTAGACTTTTTTCCATCTTCGAAAAAAAAAGTTCTAAAATTCAAATTCTACAATGCTGAATTTTAAGATTTTAATACTTTTAATGCCATAAATATCAATTTTCATTTAATTCTACAGTTTTCTTCATTTATAAATCACAAACCATCGATCATTTTACAATTTTTACAATATTCCAATTAAACATTCAAATTTTTTATAATATTCCAATCGAAAATTCAAATTTTTACAATATTCCAATGAAAAATTCAAATTTTTACAATATTCCAATGAAAAATTCAAATTTTTATAATATTCCAATCAAAAATTCAAATTTATACAACATTCCAATTAAAAATTCAAATTTTACAATATTCCAACTAAATATTAAAATTTTTTAAAATGTTCCAATTAAAAATTCAAATATGTACAATATTCCAATTAAACATTCAAATTTTTACAATATTCAAATGGAAAATTCAAATTTTTACAATATTCCAATCAAAAATTCAAATTTTCACAGTACAGATTCCAATTCCAATTTTTTCCAATTTTTACAGTACAGACTTCCAGAGCTTCCAAATTTCAAATTCTCTTCTAGCATTCTAAATTCCAAAAAACACGATTTCTAAATTTTACAAAATAGTATTCTGGACCATCAGTAAATAAATAAATATAAAACTATAAAAATTTAAGACTTTTCAATCTTAGAATACTAAATTCTAGATTCTATTTTTTTTCAATCGAATTACAAATTCTAGAAAACTATATTGCAATAAAAACTTCCAAAGCTTGAGAATGTAAAATATATTTCTAGCTTTCTTAATTTAAGAAAAAACAAAATATGAATTATTGAAAAAAATAGTTTTCAAAACTCTCAATCTCTAAAATATAATTTCATTGAATTTTGAATTCATCCATATTTATACAAGATTTCAAAAACATACAACTGAAAATCAGATTTCTAAATCCCAAAATTCCATCATTCCAGATTCCCCAAATAAAATTTTTATAACTTTCAGAACTCCACCCTTCCCCCTACCCCTTACACGAATACTTGTATCCGTCACTATTTACATAAAAAAGTTAAAAAAATGATATTAAAAACTTCTTTTAGTAATTTTCAGTACCAAAATTGCCTACAAAGTCATGTATCTCACGCAGAGAGAACTAATTTGGCTACAGCAACTATGGATTAAGTAAAATATGGACCCACCAAAGTTATAACCATCACAACCAAAACTTTGGTTATGACAACCAAAGCTTCTCTTATAGCAACCAATGCTCAATTTTTCATGACTGACACCTCGGTTGCAATAACCAATTATTTGGTTATCATACCTCAAGTTTTAGTTCTACTACCCAAAACTTTGGTCATGACAACCAAATTTTCTATTATAGCAACCAATGCTCAATTTTCATAACTGATACTTTGGTTGCAATAGCCAATTATTTGGTTATCATACTTAAACTGTTAGTTCTACTACCCAAACCTTTGGCGAACTCATATTTTACTAAACCAATGATTCCTGCAACCAAAAAATTCCTTCTCATGCATAAGACTCAAAATACCTAACCTAACCTCCCCCCCGAAACATCCCGAGCCGAAACAACTCCCCCCCCAAAAAAAAAAATTTTCTTTAAATCCCAACCGCAAGTTACTCTCATCGAGTACAATAGCAATAATATACCATTATCATAATATGTATCAGCCTTGTCTCTTTTGGGTTAGAGCGCACAACCCTCAAGGTTACGAACCTAAATATTAGTCAGTATTAGTCGCGCTGTTTTGTTTTTTGTTTTTTTCATTCTCCTCGTCATCGCTGTGTAGTAGCAGGTATAGTATGATATCACAAAAAAGATACTGGGCAATGACGCAACGTAATGAAGTAACAAAAAGTGATGGAAAGATGATTCAAGCCATGATCGTATTAATTGAAGGTCGCGTTGTACTGTTGCTGATGATGCTGTTGCTGCTGCTGCTGCATATTGCTACCGACAAAGTTCTTAATCTCGTTGGGCCGTACGAGCTCTAATTTGTTATAGGTCGTGTTGTCGACGTAATCAGTCATGGGGATGATCTTTTGTTCCGCGTTGTTGGAAGAAGACGAAGAAGCAGCAGCAGCAGCAACAGCAGCAACGACAACGGGACCGCCCGAGTCGAGTACGACATCGGCAGTGGAGGAAGAGGATGAGGACGAGGACGAGCCACCGCCGCCACCGCCGCCCCCGGCAATGACGAGCTGCGATTGTTTGCCGGGGCTTTCGACGTGGGTGACGACCTTGACCTGCTGGTGGTACATCTCCTCCTGGCGGTGGCGATCAGTGACGCTGAGCTCGTGGAAGCTGACGAGGTGGCGCTTGAGGTAGAGCTTGGTCTTGAACGGCTTGTTACATAGCGGACAAGTGGCGTTCTGAGGCTGGTGAATGAGACGAATATGTTGACGAAGGTTGGATAAATTACTATACATCCTGTTGCACTGGGGGCAAGGTCTAGGTTCCAACGAATGTAAGGCGCGATTGCTACCGATTCGTTCTGCAAAAACACACAATCTTGCTCTAACCGGTAGCAGCCATAGCACACAGCGCAATAGCATATAGGCCTCTCTGGGTTTTTTGACTCTCTCTCTCTCTCTACTTCCAGAGCTGCCAGAACATTTTACTTTTTGCTTTTCTTCTGTGGATAAATCTGGCAGCCCTGAATTTAACGCGCGGTTTATTGATCTTTTTCTTTTTCTTTCTTGTCATTTTTTATACTCAAATTATACACGAATCATAGAGACTTGAATCAAAGACGCACCGCACCATCCACCAGGACAGCAACAACCAGCGAATTGACTCTAATCAGCGACGTTCGTTCTCCAAATTGCTGTCTGCCTGCTTTAATTACGTTGCCTTTTTTTTATCACATTGCTTTCATGCAATCTTTGGATTTTTATGCACTTGGGCCATGACAAGAAGAAGATGGGACACTCCAGACAGGGGTCTTGACAGCTATCTGGCCATGTAAAATCTTCATGATGTTTTCAATTGAATTTTTTGATGAATGAATAAAATTTGTTCAAGAAGTATATAATATTATTGTCTTTGATACTTAGAGTAATAATTCTTTCTACACGAAACTTCAATTTTAGGCTCGCTCAAAATTTTTTCTACAATTTTAATATAATGCCATACTCATTTATTCAATTTTATTTAGAAAAAATTAAGTGAAAAAACTACCAGTTTTATATCCATATTACATGCAAAAATCAATCAACAGTCAACTCGACTGTTCTCTACCTCAAAGGTTCTAGCTCTGAATCCTACACCATGCGTTTTGGACGTTTCATTGATTTTTCGTTGACGTCGTGACATGCGGTTTGAGGTACATTCACAGAACAAAGGTTTGAAAGTCAACATTCTCAACAATAAACAATGCAATCCTTTGTCATGTTGCCCTATACTGTTTCTTCCCAGCACCATAACTTTTTACTATTTACAAACATAAAATATATGCAAGTCGATTTTCATTTTCCACGAGATTCCAAACTTTGTATTAAATATAAACAAAAATTCTCAATCATATGGATAAATTGAAAACTACCAGTCTTTATTTTACATAACAACTGACACTATTATCAGCATCTTGATAAGTTATCAGGAATCAATTTTTGAATTTGATATGTTATAATTCTTCGCAATCGCTTGATATTTGATGAAACTTGACTGATTATTCTTTAATTGCAAAATTTTAACGAACCCAGATGTACGACATTTCTTTGAATAATTTATTAGTGTGTATTTTTTATAACGAAAAATACAATGACAATTTTATAATAAATTAACGTCTGGGAAAAACCTCCTTTTTTTCAGTTTTTATAAGACTTCACTATCACTTAGTGCATGAATTCGATGAAATTCATATTCCGATTTTTGAGTGCAAAAAAAAGTACAAAAAACTTTTTTTTTGTAAGCCAGGGACGTTGCAACCGAGAGGGAGGAAAATATATATTTTAGTTTTGTGTATAAATGTATTAATGAATTTTTAACTGAACATTACGAGATATTTTTCAATAAGACAACTATCAGAATTCAAATTTGAGAACTGATCCTAAAAATTACAGTTACACAAATTGATGAAAAAAAAAATCACAACTTATTCCAGTAAAAGGAAAGAATAATGTGCAAATTTTCAAATTTATATCGAAGTTAGTAAAAATTTAATTTACCTAAAGTCTCCCTATTCAAATTAATACCGAACATTTTTAGAAAATATGGTTTAGTTGAAATCTATGAAAATACTGTTTTCTTAAAAATTTATTAAAATACTTAAAATCTATGAAACTTGAAATTCAACAACATCAGATTATAGAAATGTCAACAGCAATAAAAAAAAATATATAAAAAATTATAAAACATACAAGAAAATCGTGCAATATTTTTTGAATACTTAAAGAAATAAAAGAAATACTAAGAAACTAAAAATCTGTATAATTAAAAAAAAAAAATCTAGAAAAGGTTAAATCCAAGAGAGATTTATCGAAATTCATACGAAAATCCATTTTAAAAAACCAGAAAATATTTTAAACTATATTATTATTGAAAAATACGAAAAATACTCCAAGTACTAGAAATCTATAAAAATTCTGTTCTCTCAAAAAAATACAAAAATATTTCAATCTGTTGAACTTAGAATTTATAGCATGAAATTCTAGAAATCCAACAAATTTTTTCGAATACAAAAAATACGATTAATATTTTCGAAAAACCATTGAAATACTGGAAAATCCTTCGAGGTGCAGAAATACTGAAAAAATTGAAAAGATACTATAAGTAATAGAAATCAATGACGATACTGTTTTTCAAAAAATCTATCAAAAACTGAAAAATTATGCATTATGGATTCCAAAGCATTTTATTCTAGAAATCTATATAAAAAAACTATTAAACCCTACGAGACGTTCTCAACACTAAAAAATACAAATAAAACTAAAAATAAAAATATTGATATAATTTTCTTAAAAATCAATGAAAATATTAAAAATCTACTTTTAATTCCTGAGTATCAAATAATGAAAATCCATACAAAAACAAGATAATCCTTAAGTTCTAGAAATTTTTATAAAAAAGCTATAAAAAACCTACAAAACGTTGTCAACACTAAAAAAAAAATAAAACTAACAATAAAAACATTATATTAGTTTACTCAAATGAAAATATTGAATGAAAAAACTAATAAATAAATTAAAAAATTATTTTATTTTTTTTAATATTTAATATTTTAATTGAATATTATTTAAATTATATTTAAATTATATTATTTTATTATTATTGAATATTATTTTGATTATATTATAAATAATAATAATTTTAATATTAATTATCTAATATTTATTCAATTTATTTATTAATTTTATTATATAATTAATTAAATAAATAAAATTAATAAACAATTAATAAAATAATAAATTAAAAAAATGAAAAATATTGAAAAATCTACTTCTACTTCCTGAGTATCAAATAATGAAAATCCATACAAAAACAAGATAATCCTCAAATTCTAGAAATCTATATAAAAAAAAAAACTATAAAAACTTACGAAACGCTGTCAACACAAAAAAAACAAATAAAACTAAAAATAAAAACATCGATATAATTTTCTCAAAAAACAACGAAATTGCTAAAAAATCCATACAAAAACAAGATAATCCTTAAGGGGAGCTTCTCATGTAAACGGGGTTTTTCGCTCCTCGATTTCAAACGTGGATTAAAAAAAACTATGCGTTGCCCAATCTTGAATTTTTATACAGTTATTAGTCTTTATTAGATACTGCTTCAGTGTAAATTTCATGTAAAAATA
>JAPYZL010166226.1:0-28782 GCA_030522825.1 Platygaster orseoliae
TACAAACTCCGAAAATATGAGAGAATCACAATCGTGAAAAAATCATTCAGTAACATGATTCGTAACATGATTTTTGAAAATTTTATTCCGAATCATGTTGCGGAATGATTTTTCACTAATTAATTTAAAGCTGCTACTGTCTCAATTTAGAAAATAAAATTTTCAAAAATCATGTTACGAATCATGTTACCGAATGATTTTCTCACGATTGTGATTCTCTCATTTTTTCGGAGTTTGTACTTTCGGAGAAAATTTGAACATCAGATTTTTTTATATTTTGTGGGAACCTTCTCTTTTTAATGATGAAATCTTCAATTTTTTATGTATTAAAAAAAAGGAAATGATATCGAAATACATTGAAACATTTAATCATTTTAGCCGATGAAATCCTTTGTTTTCTTATAATTTTCACGAAAATATATGGAATATTGGAATATTGAGGAGCATGATCTAGTTGGAGTATTTCTTCAAATTGTTAAAAATTTCTACCAGTTTGTAATTTTAGTGAATAAGAATCAGGATAATTGAAATGAATTGACGAATTGTTTGATGGCTTAAAGAATAAAAAGAGAAAAATTGAATTTTTTTACATTCATAGAATTTATATAATTCTATAAATTTCTAAGAATTTGTTTAATCAATACGAAGAATTTTTTACATTCTTTTGATCAAGTCATTTTTGAAAGAAAAAAGATGAATTTGGTACATTGGAATCTTGAATATTTAAATGAAAATTTAACCATCACATTTTTTTATATTTTGTAAGAACTTCCTTTTTTTAAGGCTGAAATCTTCAATTTAAGAACCTTATATATAATATTGAAAAAAAGGAAATGATATTGAAATATATTAAAGCATTCAATTATTTTGGCAGATGATATCCTTTCTTTTCTTATAATTTTCACGAACTTATTATGGCATATGAATAATCAACGCCGAAGAAAAAGTCAAATGAACAAAAAACTAGATTAATTGTGATTTATTTTAAATCCCAAGAACGTTAATTAATTTTATGCTACTCTAATCTACATTATCTCCATTCATAATTAAGTACCATTATAAAAAAATTTTTGGTTCAACCAGTAGAAAAAAATGAAGACTCGATTATTAAATCGATATTTTTTTGCAAAGTGATTATACTTGTTGAAATATAATAATGATAACTCTGAAAATTTATCGTCTTTTTTTGAAAAATTGAAATTGTCTATAATCCTCACGTTGGGCTAGAAATATTTTAATGCATATTAATAAAAAAAATGTTTTGTTTGGAAAGGGATGAAAATTACGGAGAAAAATCGGAAAATCGGAAAATAAGACCACTATTTTTACAGAAAATTTATTGTTATAATTGTTGAAAACTGTTCATGAGTTGTATAGGAAAACTATGAGTACAAATTAATTGTGTGTAGTTAAATTAACCCCTTTACCTTCATGGTAACATGATTTTTGAAAAGTTTTTTTCTTAAATTGAGACATTAGCAGCTTTAAATTAATTAGTGAAAAAATCATTCCGTAACATGGTTCGGAAGAAAGGTCATTCGGAAATAAAAATATTCGGAATTATGGTCATTCGGACAAATTGAATCGGAGAATCGGTCGTCGGAGAAATGGTTTCGGAGTTTTTGATTTCAGAGTATTGTCTCGTCGGAGAAACGGATTCGGAGAAATGACCTGTAATCCTTTTATCTCTATGCACTTAAAAAAACAACATTAGTTAATAATATTTTTTCAATCAAATGTTTGTCTTCCAATAATTTACATTCCTTTTGTTGTCATTTATAGTATTTTTCTCTTGACAATGGTCACGTTTGTGTACTAAAAAAAATTTTTTTACATGCGAAATTGAAAACAATATAAATTCCGACTTTCTACATTATTTTTAATTCTTTGACTAAATAACGCGTTTCTGATCGAAACGAAAAAAAAAAACAAAACAAAAAAACAAAAAAACATGAGGAAAAAACATGAACTCGTTCTGAAAATATCGTTTTTTTAAATCTTACTTACTTAAAAATCACTTCCTGAATTCGCGAAATCTTCACCTTTCGCCAATTTTTTTTCGTTGAATGTGCGTCATTGGGGATATTTCTCACTTTTTGTGACCTTTGATATAATACGCAAACAAGCCAAATAAATTTTTTGTAAAAAAGATATATTCTTCTTCCTGTGCAACTTACTGAACAGAACAATCAAATACATCAAATACATAAAAAAAGAAAAACATGTTATTTATAAACAAAATGTTTTTGAAGCCTCCAATTAAAATTTATACTTTTCATTTATCTACATACTCAGTTATACGCAGTTATTCATCTTAAAATTATTATTATTCAATTACGGTCTCGCTTAAAAGCTTTGTACTCGAATTGCAATAAAATGTCGTAGTTTACGCAGAATGGGTCGCTCGCGCCAGACTTTGATAAAGCAGACGCGTTCCCGCCAATGTATGAGCCGGTTAAGGGCAATGAAATTTTCAAGGCCGCGTTCTCCTGTGTGGTTTGGCAATTTCTGTAAAAAAAACTTTAAGGACAAAGACGTACAGAAAAATATCTCGAGTGTGCATACATCTAATTATAATTTTTCCGGAGAATCTATATTAACCAGATAAAACGCCCGATTGAGTGATTTTGGTACCCAGAGATCCAAGCAAACCTGTTCGATACTCTCGACAACATTTTTCGGATATGATTACATCTGTATGAGTATAAATGTCATATTGTAAATGAAAGAAGTTTTTTACGACAAAAGACTTGAGAACGAATTCATGTTTATCTGTGATAAAATTGCTGGAGTTCAGGCGAAATTATCTCTATTCTACAGCAAGGGATTGTTCAAAATTTTCACAGAAAATGTTTTTTGCCAAATCCCTCGGGATACGGAAAAAAACCTGCTTTCGATGCTAAAATCGGTGAGAAACAGAATTAATGGATGAAGCATGTAATGACTTTTTGCAGCTACTTGGGCAAAAATGGTTGAGGTTTTAATGGAATCCGGGGGGCAGGAAGTAGCGGTTGCGGAAAGCGGCTCGCGGGCTGGCACGCCCACGGAATGTTCCCCGAAAATATCGCAGTTTTCCGCGGATCATATCGACCTGACCGAGATCCAGCGCTTTTACACTGAACGGAGCATTTTCGTAACTGGCGGAACCGGCTTCTTGGGAAAATTGCTCATCGAAAAATTGCTCAGGACATGTCCTGGGATATCCTTCGTGTACCTCCTGGTGCGTTCAAAGAAGGGCAAGGACGTTCATCAAAGGGTTGAAGAACTTTTCGATGACCCAGTGAGTACTAACTACTAGTGAGTAGTTTTGGGATCACAAATCCCAAAACTCAGAAGAGTTAGGCATTAAATCCTAAAACTCTTTCAAAAATCAAGTATGATTGTGATGATAGTGGAATGTTCTTCTTTCAATTTCACAGCTTTTCGAAAGATTGAAAAAGGAGCAACCAAAGTTTCGTCATCAAGTCATTGCCATTTCCGGTGACTGCTCCTTACCAAATCTAGGGATTTCATCCGTGGATAGAATGATGCTTATCAAAGAAGTTTCTATAGTTTTTCATGTAGCAGCGACCGTCAGATTCGACGAAAAACTCAAATTCGCTGTGGCCATCAACGTTCGAGCGCCGAGGGACGTTTTGTACATGTGCAAAGAGATGCCCAAACTAAAGGTTAATAAGTCTCGTACTTTAAAGAAATAATTACAAAAACTGTTTTTTTTTGTTCCTTAATTCCGTTAGGAAAATTCTCGACCGCGAAAAAGGAGTTCATCTCTATTCCGAGAGACAAGAGAACGCGTTTATCGAGTTGATGGGGGTTTGGTTATTACAGGAACACGTGCATGCGCACGCAAACACCGCATGAATCTTAATACATTGTTTATCCAACAGTCTTTCGTTCACGTTTCCACGGCGTACTCCAACTGCCCCGAAAAAAGGATCGAAGAGAAGCTGTACGAGCCCCCGATCGAGGGTAACAAACTCGTCACATTAATGGAGTGCGTGAACGAAAAATTGGCCGACGACATCACGCCCCGGTACGTGCGCGAAATACCATTTTCCCTCGAGTTTTATTCCGCGCGAGGAACTTAAATATTGTTTTAACGAGGTTTGCCGTTTCCTTGATTATCTTGAATTGATTTTACGGGCATTTTTACAGACTCCTGGGGCGCTGGCCCAACACGTACACTTTCACGAAAGCCGTCGCGGAAAACATCGTTAGCAAAGAATCCTACGACATGCCTGTTGGGATTTTCCGACCAGCTATTGGTAGGTCAAACGATTTTCATCGAGAAACTGTCCGAGATAAATTTTTAGTATATTCAATACGTGTTTTGAATTACTTGCGATTTGCTATTCATTTTTCAATAAGGTTAGATTGATTTGCAATGAAATTCGATGCAACAGAAGTGCCTAATGGAACTTCCACTATTTTAAATTGAAAAATTTAACTCCCTGGCGCTCTTCAGAACCCGTAACTTAAGGGACCTCTTACGAATGTTTTCTGATAAAACATCCGTAAGCATCTTAGACCATATAGTACATGGACCGCTCATCGCCTATCTTTTTGTACGCTGAAAATCGTGATACACACATGAGACAAGTTGTTATGTCCAACCCCTTAGCAGCAATACAATTGTCTGCTGCAGTGCTGCCAACTGCTGCACACAATTGTATTGCTGCTATAGGGTTGGACATAACAACTTGTCCCATATGTCTGTCACGTTTTATCGGTACCCGACGAGCGGTCCATGTACTATATGGTCTAAGGTAAGTATATTTGAGTTCAGTAGCGAAATCCAAAATGGAATAAACGATATTCTTCGAGGAAAATTACAATTAAGGGTATTT
The DNA here is from genome assembly GCA_030522825.1 of Platygaster orseoliae. Taxonomy (NCBI): domain Eukaryota; kingdom Metazoa; phylum Arthropoda; class Insecta; order Hymenoptera; family Platygastridae; genus Platygaster; species Platygaster orseoliae. The sequence continues at coordinate 4,848 of JAPYZL010166226.1, forward strand.
TTCAGATTTTTTATCATCAAAACTTGCCAAACTCTGTAGGAAACTATTTTTATATCTTTTAGGTATGTATTATTGATTTCTTCTTAATTCTAATAAGTTTTCTGTTTCAACAGCAGATTATAGTCAAAAATTGAAAATCGTAAAGATCAGATTTTGAAGTTTCAGAAATCCAAAGAATTTTGAAGTTTTTGATATTCAAAGATTTCATTCTTTTCGAAATTTTTAAAAATTTTATGTCTGTGATAATGTTGAAATTATCACGAGGTTTTCAATTTTTTCGAAATTTAAGTTTTGAAAATTATAAACTGTATAAAGATTTCCGAAGTATCATAATTTTCGAACATCTTTAAGATGTCAAAAATTCTAAACATTTTCGTTTCTCTGGAGTTTTGAAATTATAGAAGTCTAAAAACTTGAAGATTTAAAATTTCTTCAAATTCCATTATATTTAATATTTCTAAAATTCCCCAAGTTTCTATTTTGATGTTTTAAATTTAATTAATTTAGTTTGAAGTTAATTAAATTTTTTTATTTAAGTTAATTATATTTAAATAAATTAATTATATAATATATTTAAGTAAATTAATTAAATTAAATGAATAAATAAATTTATTTAATTGAAAATTCATCGAAACTTCGACATTCGAAAAATCATATTTTGGAAGTTCGAAAATCCAAAAATTTGAAGTTTTTTGTTTTTCAAAAGTTTCATCAATTCAAGAATTTTCGAATTTTTTATTCTGAAATTTAAATTTACATCGCAGTTAAAATAAAAAATTTAAATGAAAATGAATTAATAATTAGAAATTGGAAAAAACTCTAAATTTATCAAAAACTTTTATTGAGATATATCGAATTTGAAAGTTTCAGAAATCCGAAAATTTCCCAAAGTTTTGGATTTTCATAAATTTCATTATTTTAGAAAAATTTAAATATCGTTGAAAATTACTGACATATTCAATCTACTTCGAATTGGAACTTGAAGATATCTGTAAACTTTCAAAATTTTTGAATTTGCGAAAATTTTCCAAACTTTTTTGAATATTTGAAATTTCAAAAATTTCTACTTTTTCGGAATTCAAGTTTCAAACAATTAAAAACTTTATAAGTATTTTAGAAAAGTTTTATAATTTAAAAAATACTCTAAGTTGTCTAAAATTCTAAACATTTCCATTTCTCTGGAGTTTTAAAATTACAGAAATCCAAAAACTTAAAGATTTAAAATTTCCTAAAATTCTATTATATTTAATATTTCTAAAATTCCCCAAGTATTTATTTGTATGTTTTGAATTTAAATTTTGAATCAAAGTTTCAAAAATCAAAATTAACACTTGATCATCAATTGTCAATAAAAAAAAATTCAAAATTCATGAAAAGTTCGAAATTTGAAAAATGAAATTTGTAAGTTCAAAAATCCAAAAAATTAAAGTTTTTTGTTTTTCGAAAATGTCATCAATTCAAGAATTTTCGAAGTTTTTATTCTGAAATTTAAATTTACATCGCAGTTAAAACATAAAAAATTTAAATGAAAATGAATTATTAATTAGAAATTGGATAAAACTCAAAATTTATCACAAATTTTTAATTGAGAAACATCGAATTTAAAAGTTGTAGAAATCCAAAAATTTTCCAAAGTTTTAGATTTTCATAAATTTAACTTTTTTAAAAAAATTTCAATATCGTTGAAAATTATTGACATATTCAATCTACTTGAAATTGGAACTTGAAGATGTCTGTAAACTTTCAAAATTTGTGAATCTGCGAAAATTTTTCAAACTTTATTGAATATTTTAAATTTTAAAAATTTCTACTTTTTCGGAATTCAAGTTTCAAACAAGTGAAAACTTTATAAGTATTTTAGAAAAGTTTTATAATCTTTAAAATACTCTAAGTTGTCTGAAATTCTGAAAATTTTCGAGTATGAAATTTTTAAATTTTAGAAATGCAAACTCTAAGTTCTTAAAATGCTTAAAATTCCATTACCTCAAACATTTCTAAAAATTTCCAAGATGTCATTTCAAAATTCAAAAATTTTTCCATCATACAAAGTTGACTAAAATTACCGACATTTTTTACATTTTCGAATTTCGTAAAAACTTAGAAATCAATTAATATTATAAATGATACTCATGAGTAATGCGGTTTGTGGTAGTTTATAAAATGCATATTTGTGAAATTCTTTCATTATTATTTCTCATTTCAAGCGAATTCTCGTACAAATTTTTTTTCCACAAAACACCTGTAAAAGGTACCACAAGTTACGGGCTCACTTACGGGTTCTGAAAAGTTCCAGGACTTTTTCGATGTCAAATTATTAAAATTTTAAATATAATTCAGTTTCCTCCATAACAGCAGACAAGTACGATGAGACCTTTTTATTCAAATTCGTCATCTCAATTTTTCAGTGGTATCTACGTATAAAGAACCAATAAGAGGATGGATCGACAACATGTATGGTAAGAAAGTATTAAATTGACACTATGAAAATTGGTATATTATTATTGTCATCCATTTTTTTGTGGAATCTAGAGAAATATGGCAAGATGTCAATTGTTCACAATTTTACCAAGCACTGTATTTTTTGTGCACATGTTTTACAAATTTATTACTATCAATATGAAATAAAAACTTTATGGCATAAAATTTTCGAAATCTTATGCCATGATCAGAATTCTAGAATCATGAATTAGATTTTTAATCATTTGGAATCTTGATAACACGATTTCAATTGTTCACCATTTTATTAATCATAGTTTTTTTGTTCCCATTTTTCACAAATTCATTACTATTAATATGAAATTAAAAAATCATGTAATGAAATTGCATAATGTCAATTGTGAAAATTTTTTATGAATGCATTACGATAATCATGAAATGGAAAAAAATTGCATTAAGTTGATTTTTGAATGTGTATTATAAAATGATTTGAATAAAGTCTGGTGTACGAGTTCATAGAAACATGCACAATAAACTAATGCACAACTGACACCATGCCAAAAAAATTAGTGAGAATACATCATGAGGAGTCACGAGAAAATTTTGAATATTTTTCTCAATTTTCCTAGGGCCCACAGGAGTGGCCGCGGGGGCAGGGGCAGGATTGCTACGATCGATACATTGCGATGGATCGATGCAAGCGAACGTCGTACCTGGCGATTTCTGTGTCAATGCGCTAATTTGCTCAGCTTGGGACGTCGCTAATGGAGTAAGGTAATTTCACTGAGTAGCATTGCTTCATCAGCGAATGACAATATTAATCATCGAGTCGAGTGCAAGCAATATTTCCCAGCAAATTAGGGAAAACATTTTTCTCAATACATGTCGTCTTGGTGTCAACAAAAATAATTACTCCATCGAAGCAACACGGAAAATAAGGATTTGCTGTATCAGCAAAAAGACGTGTTATTTCAACACAACTTGGCATAACGAATTTTTTTGTTACCTTAACTAATCATTTTTACTTAACAATGAAATTTTATGGTACCCGGTCACTTTCCCGAAAGCAATTTCCCGACAGACAATTTTCCCGACGATCTTTTTCTTGACAAACACTTTTCCCGACAACAATTCTCCCGACACACTTTTCCCGACAAACAATTTACCCGACAACATTTTTCCAGACACTGCTTTTCTATTCTTTTCTATGAATATACCGGTACTGGTCAGTTTTTCTATAAAGTTTTCAAAAGTTATCATTTTTTTCAAAAAAAATATACATGAGGTTTAAAATTCAAACATTTGAAAGTTAAAAATTTGAAAAAATTCAAGAACCACATAAATTTCAAACCTATTAAATTACATTTAATACTATAACTGTGTGTAAATAGTATTAAATGTAAAATTTCAAGCCCCATAAGTTTTGAAAATAAAACTTTTAAATTTACATATAGTTGAAAATTATGACTTTAAAAAAGTTATAATTTTGAAAGAAAACTTTCTTTATTTTTGAAAACAGTCTGTCGGGAAAAATATGACTTAATTCAATCATAGGATTCTTGTCGTGAACATAGTCTGTCGGGAGAAGTGCTGTCGGGAAAAGTGTTGTCGGGAAAAATGTTTGTCGGGAAATAGGTCGTCGGGAAAATTGACTGTCGGGAAACTGCTTTCGGGAAAGTGGACGGGAATCAAATTTTATGCATAATGATTATGCTCTAGCAACAAAAAAAGCTACAGCTACAAATAAAAAATTTGTTGTAAGTTAATATTGTTTTTCATTTCTTTAAGAGATGGGAAAGAAACTCCGATATACAATTACGTGTCGAACGAGAACCCGATAACTTGGGATGAACTGAAAGTGCTCTCGCAAAAATACGGCCTAACCATACCTTCCATTCGCGCGATCTGGTACTACAGCTTCCGGAACACGAAAAACAAATTCGTGCATTTGTTCTTCGTGTACTTTCTGCACTTGCTACCCGCACTTCTGGTCGACAGCGTGAGCGTTTGCCTGGGCAAACAACCCAAGTACGTGATTAGCATTTCTCATGGAAACGCGCGAGCGACTTTGATAAAAGCCGGCGCAATCTTTCGGGGCGCGAATGAAGAAGCGTAAAAATGATTATTAAGGCCGCCCGGGGAATATGCGGTTTTTGCGCCCAGCGCTTCTTACCTCCCAGGATTTATGTGGCGCATTTTTCTCGCCGACTCAACTCGGGCAAGGGGATACCCGTGAAAAATTCAACTTCCGCATGTTTAGAAATAAAAATTCGCCTCGGGACGAACTTGCGGGATTTTACATTAATTTTTCATGTATAGTCATGTATGGGCGTATATGGGCGTCGTAGGGATAGGTGGTTTACCTAAGGTTAGCTTAGAGAAAAATATAGTAATTTTTAATTTTTCAAAATGATTTGAGGGGGTTCAATTCCAACCAGAAATGAGGGTAAATTAATTATTATTTAAATGAAACAATTTCGAAATTGGTAAGGAAATAAAAAACTAATGAAAATACAAACAATAACAAAATAATGTGGTAATTTCATGATAATGATTTTGAAAAAGAAAGTAATAAATGAATTGAAGCATAAAAAAAAAATGAAAATAGGTAAAAATTATAAAAAATGTACTCACCTAAATGTAGAGCTTACAAGTATGTATAAAAGTAAATTAACAAATTGTTTGTAAAATAAGGGTACATTAATTATTATTTGATAGAAAAAATGAAAAATTTCGGGAATGAGATTAAAAATCAATGAAAAAAAATCAATAGCAAAATAATGTATCAATTTCATAATAATGGTTTTAAAAAAGAAAGTAATAAATGGAATAATGAAAAAAAATGAAAATATGTAAAAATTACCAAAAATGTACTTACTTAAATATTGAGTTTATAAATACGTATAAAATAAAGTGAACAAATTTAGAATTAGTTCTCGAATTTGAATAGATTTCAAAATTCTCAATTTCACTAACTTAGATATAACAACAATCCTAGTTGCAAAAATAGCGTAGAAATAAGAAATTTGATAAATTGCTTCCACCCAGTGATAAATAATAAAAAAAAAACAAACTAGAATTTACGAAAATGTTAAAAATCCAAGAAACTTTGAACTTTGAGGCTTCGAATTCTAGATATCCGAATGGATATTTATAAAAAATCGAAAATTATTTCAAATCATTAACAAACTGAAGAAATACAAAATTTATGTATGAAGAAACTGTTTTCTGAAAAATGTGAACAAATACGCACGATCTATAAAACTAGAAATTCTAGGCCATTGAATCCGAAAAAATCTATAAAATACTAGAAATCTACAGAAATCATAGAATTCAAAAAAATCTATAGAAATACCAAAAAATACAGAAAAATTGTATGAATGGCACAAAGTAGACAAATATCACTGTGAAACAAAATTTAAGTTTGAAAAAGTTGATGAACTCTCATTAGCAAAAATCGATAGTACATGGCCCCAAACGCATATATGTTGGAGCATTTTCAAAATTTAGCTCTTGTTTACGAGTAATTAATTATTAAAAATTCTAAATTAAAAATCGTATAACACACTCAATTTTTATTCGATTTTGAAAACGAAAAAAGGAAAATCGCTCTTTTGAATTAGGGAACCTATTTCTGCTGAAAAATTTGCGGAAAGTTTCCTTTTTTTGCAAGTTTTTGTGAAAATTTTTGCATTTTTTTGAAATTTTGCAAAAAATTTCGCAAAGTTGCATTTTCGAGAATAAAAATAATTTTTGAATTTGATAAAAATGTTATGAACCAGTATTTTATAAACTTTAATGTTTTAAAGGAACTCTAATAAAAATTTTAATAAAAATTAATAGTCAATGATTTTTTCCCGTAAATGCAACTTTGCGAAAATTTTTGCAAACTTTCAAAAAAATGCAACTTTCCGCAAATTTTTCAGCAGGAAGAGGTTCCCTAATTTATTTTTTTCGTTTTAAAAATCGGATGAAAATTGAGGGAAATATACGATTTTTAATTTAGAATTTTCAATAATTAATTACTCGTAAACAAGAGCTAACTTTTGAAAATGCTCCGACAAATATGCGTTTGAAGCCATGTACTATCGATTTTTGCTAATGAGCGTTCATCAACTTTTTCAAACTTAAATTTTGTTGCACAGTGTATTATTAGAGATTCCTGAAATAACTAAAAAATATTTATTTATGGTTTTCAATAATTTTTAATTATTGACAATTTGGTTTCAGTAATAAGATTTTTCAATATAACGAATTTCAGATTGTCAAAGTTATGTTAATTTTGTAATTAAATGTCGAACAATTTTCATATACGTAGTTAATATAATGTAATTCAATGTTTTCTATTTTGAAGTCACTGTGATTAGAATATCATCTTTTTCTAATTTCTCGTTTTAGTATTTATGTTTAATTACATTATTTACAATCTTGTAAAATCCTTTGTAGCTTATTGTATTAGTTTGCAGAAAATTTTCTCAATTTTCTTCACGTTTATTTTATTTTTATGTAATACCGAGTAAGAAAAAAGACAAAGGAATACGTTATTTTACATTTTTCATATTTTGAACATAAGGCAATTTCGCGAAAACTGTCAGAATTTCTTAATTTCTAGTAATTACCCAATCATTTTGAAGTTTTGTCCTACAACTAATATTTTCCTATGTCAGAAATTAATTTTTATTATTCATCTTCAATGAAACATTCTATAAAATTATACTATAAAAAATCAATGAAAAAATCACAAGTCATCAAGAACAATATAGTCTTAAGAAATGATAATAAAATCCAATAAAAAACAAATTTTCAAACTAACCAACAGATTAAAAATGCGCCAATTTTCTTCTTCTAACATTCAAATCTCGATCAAACGAGTCATTAAAATTTTGTTTAAAAATTATTATTTAAGAGAAAAAATAATCTAAATATGGAGGTCACCCGTTTTACTTGATTTTCCCTACACATCTACCAAAAAAATGAAAATCCTCTGGAAAATCCCGGGGAAAATCTGAGCTTTTTCCCTTCCGGGCTCGTTTATTGACACAAAAAGAGTCGCAAATTATTCGTAACTCGCGGCTCCCGTGGAGGCGTGAGAAAGTTTCTGGGTACACGGTTTTCAACGACTTTTCAGACTGCTGAAAATATATAAGAAGATTCACAAATTTATGGAAGTGCTCAACTACTTCACCACGCGGGAATGGGATTTCTCCAACGACAGGGTTCGGGCGATGCTGGGAAAACTCGGTGCGAGGGATCGCGACAACTTCGCTTTTGACATGAAGGAACTCGAGTGGGACACATATTTCCAGACTTATATCCGGGGCATCAGGATATATCTCATTAAGGATCCGCTCGACACTGTTCCTCAGGCCATGGTTAGGTGGAGAAGGTATTGTCATTTTTCGACATTCACTGATTAGTTTTTTCCGCTTTGATTCACTAATTCCACGATCATACCAATCAGGAATTAGGCAATTTATTGTAGTAAGTAGATAGGCTATGGGGTTTCAAGCGCAGGGGCCGCGAGATGCAACCCGCCCAACACATGTCGGTAAGGTAGGAAATTGAAAATCGTCAGTTGATAGTTACCGACTGTTGAAAATACCGACAGTTAATAGTTACCGACCGTTAATAATTACCGACATAAGTTAGGTTCCTATATTACCGACATGCGTTGGGCGGGTTGCATCTCGCGGCCCCTGCGCTCGAAACCCCATAGCCTATCTACTGGAGTACAAGTTTTGTGTGTGTGAACACTTCAAAAAAGGTTTCTGTTTCTAATTTAAATTAGATAAGTTGGATAGTTGTTAATTAATTAGAAATCTACTGATATATCATTAAATTTCAGTGAAAAAAAAATATGATAATGGGTCCTTGTGAAAAGGTGCAGCTAGGAAAAGTTAGAAATCTTTTCAATTTTCTTTTTTCACTTAATAATAATAAATAAAAACAGACTCGTATTTAAAAACAAACTACTGTTACAAATCACTGACCTTTTTTCCAGAATGTACTGGCTCCACCAAGCAGTAAAACTACTCTTCGCCTACGTTTTCTTGAGACTCGCCTGGTTCGTGATATCCACAATCTTCTCCATCTTAACATCCTGAAACAACGAAACAAAACCAGTGAATACTACTTTGTTGTGACGAAGAATAAACAATCTCCGGTTGCATTTACAATGCAACTATTTTTTCAATTTGTTTTCCACCTCGTAATGCAGTGTTGAAAAAAGTTGGGAGAAGCTTATTCCAAGAAAAGCCGGGAAAAACAGAAAAGCGAGTTATTGTTTGGGGAGAAAAAACGGAATGACTGTGCGGGAAAAAAGGGCGATTACACGCTGGCAACTTTTTGCTGTAACGATGATGACTTAGGAAAAGATAAAACTTTACGCAACAATGCTGTCCCAACCAATTTCACGTGGAACGAGAAAATATTCGCAATTTTTTGTATAGCTGCAACTGACGAAATCGAGTCATTTGGGAATGAAGAATTGTACTTCAATGAGGTTTCACTCGACTCTAAAATTTAAACCTTATTCGAAGATACAATAATTTTGTAATTTTATTGCATCTCAAAATAAGATTGACTTTTTAGTGTCTCAAAGATTCGATTCGGAAATTTTGTGATAAAACAAGGAAATTTTTTTTTTTTGTGAATAACTGTTCATTGCTGTCTAAATCTGAAAAAGTTAGAATTGGATGGTTTGAACGGGTTTTTTCAATGGAGATCAGTTGTTTGAAATGTTTTGCACTTCAAAAATCAAGGTTTGTTCATAATATACGTAATTCAGTTAATTATGGATTATTTCGAAATTTTTTAGATTTTAACGTTTTATTTTATATGCATCCATTGGAATTTTGGGTTTCTTTGATCTACATTATTTTCTTTACTATTAATTTAACAAAATATAAACTAATCGAAGATTTATTATCACTACCAATATCGAAAAATATAGTTGACATAAACAAAATTTTGGTTTCCATGTTCAAAACTGAGGTTCGTTCATATTTTACTTAATCATTTGGTTGTTGAAACCAAATATTTCTTTCTGTGCAAGATTAGAATGATCTCACATACTTCCAACTCTGTTGATTAAAAATTATCTGCGATTATACTAATTATAATTTTTCGAGATGAACAAAAAAATACATTTCAATATTTCGTGAAATCAACTTGCACTCAGAGCAAGTAAAATATTATTGGTTTCGATTAATTTCAAAAAAAAAAAAAAAATTGTACTATTAGATCGACGTGAAATATTTTACTTTATGGTAGTTATTTATTGATTTTTCGTTATATTACGTTGTTTGTATTGTTAAGTGATATTATAGTAGTAGATATATAATGTTGTAAAAACTTGTATTTTTACCATACTTTTGTTGTACTTTCTGCAATATCATATTATTATTTCTGTACTATAAAATCCATATTTCCAAAAAAGCCACATAGTTTTGCCATTTCTTGAATCTGCATTTTTATTTCCCTAAATTTTTTTATATTGTTCATGATATCATATTATGATTTTTCAATCATGCCATTTTGAAAGTATATGAAAGATTTTGCAATATTGTATAAATTTTTTCTAAACAATTAGATATGAAAAATCACTTTATATATATGAACTGGAGACATAAATAATAAAATCATGCTTTAGATAAATAAAAAAATCAGTCTTTTTGTCGTACACAAATGGAATTTTTAATTTCATTTCTGTTAAACAAATCATAACAGGAATAATAATTCGTTCGATATTTCACTGTACACGGATTTTAAATTCTGTTTAGTATCATATAGTCAAATATATGATTCACAAAGTATAATTTTCATTCTGAACATTCGAATTTTTCTTTATTATCTATTAAAAACTGACATGCATGTGGTAATTTCAACAATATAACAGTTCTCACTATACAATGTTGCAATAAATTGGATAAAAATTACAACATGCAAGTACTACTCATCATAAATATGTCGAAAAGTACTAGATTTTTTTCTCAGTGTATAACAAAAATAAATGTTTTCAACAGTTACTTTCAGTGATTGGCTGAGCATAAGAAACTGAATCAATTTACCAAAATCATTGATTGACACAGATACAAATATTTTTTTAATCAGCTCTTTTAAGGGGGTCTGGTTATCCAGAACCAAGAAAAAAGGTATTTTTTCCTCATTTTTTTTGAAGCAGAAAATAAAAACGCAGGGCAACGATTTTTCGTATATTTTTAATTACACATCTAAACTTTGTAAAACATTTTTTTTTGTTTGAAAACAACGAAAAATTTCGGAGTAATCGAACATCTCGCGCAGCGTCTCGCCACGAACAAGTGAATTTGCGTGCACGATATTATCCCAAGTTTTCATTTGAAATACACATATAATATATGTTTTTAATCATAAGAGTCATGCGCCTATAGTGAACCTAAAAAATTGTAAAAAAAATTTTTTTAATTGATTTTTTGAGTCACTTTTCAAAAAAATCGAATTTTTGCTCTTTTTTTTGTTTAAAATGCGTTATATATAACAATAATAAGTGTTATATTATGTAAATTAGAGGTTCGCTATATGCGCATTTTAATTATATAAAAATAAAAAAAAGTTTACAGTAATAGCTTGAATGGTTCTTTTTTAATCGTGCATGTAATTTTGAAAAATGTGGTTTCGAGAAAACTTCGATTATTCCGAAATTTTCCGTTGTTTAAAAAAAAAAATTGTCTTTTAAAGTTTAGATGTGTAACTAAAAATGTACGAAAAATTGTTGTTCTGCGTTTTTATTTTCTGCTTCAAAAAAAAAAAAATTAGGAAAAAGTACTTTTTTTCTTGGTTCTGGATAAGGAGACTCCCTTAACTGATTCCGAGTGCACGACATTTGAAGTAGACTGGCAAACAGTGTAAATAAGCTTTCCAGATTTAGAGAGAATTTCAAATATAAATAATTGTTTTTGGCATTTAAAAGTGAATTGAAGTGCTACTTTCAGAATCTCAAATGAAAATCGTCATAAAACCTAGTAAATATTATACTGTATATACTTATCGAACATCTATCATATAATTCAATAGAGCAAAAAAATGTTTTTAAAAACACAGAAACTACATGCTGCAAATATAGTTATTATGACATTTCTCTATAACTCAATTTGATGTAGCTCTATTCAAAGGTGAATGTAAATATTTGCGGTGTTAGTTTTAAAAAGGCAAATATCCAACTTGTTATGTTTTAAATGCTTACACATGACTTGTTTTCGATGCGAAAAACCCCGTACAGTGTGACAAAAGCGTATGGAGTACATTATATTTTCACTTGTTATTTTGCTCAATACACTAGCAATAATTGTGACACATCTTGTAAAAACTATTTATATTTTTAAGTTGTAGATTTAAGGGAACATGGCAAATATTTGTGTAAGCAGTATTTTTATTAAAAGCTTGCTTTGTATAAAAATGTGATTTCTTAGGAATTCAAGTGTTTTAATTTTTCTAAAACTGTTGTGTTTGAATAACGTTGTTTTGGGGCGAGTTTGCAGTTTTTGTACGCAATTAAATATTGGGGTCCGGAATATTGAGCGGCCTGATCACGCACGACTCGTAACATATATGTGCCGTGCGCTTGATTAATTCAACAGCCAAGGTTGCTATTGTTCTTAAGGCGTTGAAAGTGAGAGATTCAGTCTGACGATACAATGTCAAATTGTTACTACATCTTGAATTTTTGAGCTAGGATTTTCAGAACAGCTGATTTTTTGAAATTTCAAGGACTGTATAGATTATGAATTTTATTTTTTACATTTTAGAGAAGCTTGGTGAAAGACATGTCCAGTATATAATCATAGTTGTTTATGTATAAATAATAGAGTCTTTTTTAAATAGTTTAAAACATTTGTAAAATTTGAAAATTCCTATATTAGATGTTATATGTATATGAGACTCAAGAAACGGGGAAAGCAATGTTTTGAATTATATTTCTTTATTATTTTAAGTATGAAATTTTTCCATTTTTATTTGGAATCTAAAAAAATTGAAGAATATTGAAATATCAATACGCATTCTGATTTGTGAGACTAATTTTAAAGTGAGTAAAATTTAAGTAATAGTCATAACGCTTAAAATTGGAAATATTGTCGAAAATACAAAAAAATTGAAAATCTTAAGGATTGTCAATAATTTAAGATGATTACAGATATTTGTGAGATTTCAGAAAACGTTAATTAATTTTTTAATTGTGTATATTATCGTATTTCTTTGAAAAAAGTTTTTTTCATATTTTTCCTAAAAATCTGAAAAACTTAAAGATAATGAAAAATTCGAAAAATCTTCATCAGTTGAAGAAAATAAGTTCGAGTTTGAAAGATTTCTTGAATTTTTATTCTGTTCGAAATCCAGAAATATTTAAAAATTTAAGAACATCGAAAATTTCGAAAATTCTCAATAACTTCCATTACTACAAAACATATTTATAAAATCATAAAATGTATCTTGATTAGGCCAATTGTTTTGAATATCATGTTTTTCCGGAATATGCTAAAAACTTAGTTATTTATTGTTTTACATAATAACTTGTAACAAGACGCAAAGAAAATAAAAAATTATGAAAAATCTTCACGAGTCACAGAAATTTTTATCGAATTTGGAAAACTTTGAATCATTTTCATTATTTCTGAAATAATAAAAGTTAAAAAAAAAATCAACTATCAAAAGTCTGAAAATCTGATTATTTGTTGTAAAATGAAAATGTTTGTTAATTTTCCGAAGATATTCAAAAATTTGTGTATTGCGTTGATTATTTTTTTGTTAGATTTGATATAGTTCAAGATATTTTTTGATTTTTCAAAAAAAATTTGGAAAACTTGACAAGTATTAGAAAATTATGTACAATGTTAATAATGAATTATACATAAATTTGTATCGAATTCAGATAGTCTAACAGGTGGTATCGTTAAAAAATTTGAAAATTTAAATAATTAAAAAACATCGAAAGTTTTGAAGATGGTCAATATTTTTATAGAATTTGAAAAATTTGTTAAATTTCAGGAAATGTTTTTTCATTCTGTAAATCATGCTTATATTATTATTTGTTTGAAATAACAAAAGAGACTTTTTTTTACTATTAAAACAACCTGCAAAAACGTGATAAATATTTAAAATTTCGAAAAAGTTCAAAATTAAACAAATTTTTATCAAATTTACAAAGTTTTATATAATTTGTATTATGTTTGAAATTCGTAAAAACCGAAAGATTAAGTAAACTATGATAATTGCAAAAATTGTCGAAAATTTTATGAAATCTTAATAAATAGTGATATTCTGGAATTTGTTGATAAATTCCATAAAGTATGAAAAGTTCTGATGGTTTCAAGAAACTACAATTCTTAAACTGATGCATTTTTGCGTGAGTATTTCCAAATAGTTAACCCTGCTTCCAGAATTTTTTAGGTTAGTAATTTCTCTGAGCTCATCATCTCTAAAACTTTCTTTATTCTCAACTTTCAGAAAAAAAATGTTTTACGCATGTTTTATTTTTCATTCACTTTTCTTCTATTCTTGTTTTCACATGCGTGACAACTATAGTGACGCGATTTGAGAAAATATACCTTAGGGTACAAATCGGTTAGGCCTATTTTCCAATACCTTTGAGACAGATAATGTGCCTTAACGATCGATACCCTAAGGTATAAATCGTGTTACTATAGTTTCAGTTGAAGAGAAGTTGAAGTTTCTGTCATATCTCTCAATATCTATTCTTCATTTATTGAATATTTCCTATAACTGAATTTTCTTCTTTGTGCAAAAACAATATTTTGCGTGAAATAATTACACTGTTCCCCAACTTTCGTTAATATAATTTTGTCAATGACAAAAGATTACCCCGAATATCGAGCATTAAACGAGATTTCATTTCAAGAGCACTCGGTCAAGATGAACGCCCTGTCAATATTCGTGTTGGTTGTACCGTGCACTTATTTTATCAGGCATCGAGCGATTCTTGACGTGAATGAGAATCACGAGAACGCATTGTGCTACCGTAGTCCCAGAGTCGAGCTTTTGTTCTCTCAGTATTCTTCATTCAAGATGCCCACAAGAGGATTTTCATGCACTTTGTAAACTTTCCTTCTCGTCTTGAAGAATCTCGGCTTCATTCGATGAAACGTGATTCATTTTTTGCTGAGAAGCTTGTAACACTACTTGAGCTTCTTTTCAGAAAAACAATGCAGCATTGTTTAACTCAAAATTTTCGTTTCTCTTCTTCCTATTGATATTGTGTTTATTATATCATCTAATATGGAAGAATCTCCTTCAAGTACTTCATTGTTTATCAAAAAATGTACGTAAGTCGTAGAAATATGTCAATACAGTAAAAGAAAGAGCTGAAACAGGCATTTCATAAAATGTTCTTGAGAAACTTCCATTAATGTGGAAGGGAATTTTTCGGGAAAAAATCCACTACGTAATAATGAATGGAAAAAGGATATCCCTCGTTTTATGCAAAATACGAATGATGAGAATTGGAATGGAGTTTCTTATATTTTCGTCAGTTTTGCGAGAATCCAGTTTGTTATGTGACATGCAGCTTTGATTTTATGCTATATCTTTTATTCGGCTCTATAATCATCAATTCAATAAAAAAAGGCACCAATAAAATCTTCTGTAGTGGAAAGTCACTGTGCAGTATTTTTCAAACATAAGAAGCTTACGTTACAAAATCATAAATCTTCCAGGATTTATCAATATGTTTATCATCCAATGCCGTAAAACACTTCAGTGCATAAAATTATCATCATTTGAAGTTTTCAAACATAAATCCAAATTTTAATGCAGATTACTCAATATGACCGGTGACCACATAAGTACAAACAGCAGCATTAAACTTCTTGTTACGTACACCACAAACAATCGTTTTTGTTTTCGTTTTTTTTATGATATTTTGCATTCTCTTCAAGAAACGTAATTCAGAATGTCTAAAAAAAGGACGTAGAAAACTCGTCAGAGTCCAACTAAGTAAAAGAGTCGCGTCAAACGTAACGCGACGTCACGGAATACAAAATAAGGCCCAGCCAAGGCCATTGCAAAAACCCGAAACAAATAAATAACGTGTAGTTTGGTCGCAGAAAACGTACGAAAAACGAGTTCAATCTAATCCGATGGTCCGCGGAATTCCCAAAAAAAAGTTTGCATTCATGATCTATAACAGCATCCTCCAGAGTGAATTTTAATGGCTAGATGTCATTTGAGCAAAATTTTTTTGTTTATAGAAAATTTTGAAAATTGTTAATTGGTGCACAGTGAGAAAAAAAATCTATTGTTTTTTGACATATGGTCAAAAGTACTGAAATATTGTAAGTTTTGGAATAATAATGCAGGTTTTTTAATATTATTACACATCCGAAATAATTATTTTACTTAGGATAAAAATTGTTATATTTTACAAATCGCAATAAAATTTTGAATCCGCAGAATGCAAATAGTACTATATACAATGCAATTTTTACCTGTGTGTAGTGAAACACGAAACAAAATATTTTACGAATTCTTGGTAATTTTCCCGAATCCAAGTTCCCGAACGGTCATTTTTCCGAATGACCATTTTCCCGAAATTTCATTATTCCGAACGTTTTATTTCCCGAATATCCATTTTCCCGAAAGTATTTTTCCCCGAACGACAATTTTCCCGAAAGTATTAATTTTCGAATTTCGGTTGGAGATTCACATTTATTTCAATTGTATACATTGATGAATTTCATAAGAAGAGTCTTCAATGAAAACAGTCATGGTAAAAGTTTTTAATTTAAAAATTGAATATTTTATTTTATTTCAAAATTAAAAAATTTTAATTGAAAAATTTTTTTTTAATTAATTCAAAAATATGATTCCAAAATTTTATTCATTAATTAAAAATTTTTATTACAATTTTGAAATTTAAAAATCGTAAACGCGTTACCATGGCATTTCTAGACATTAGGCTAATAGGAAAATTTCCCGTTCGAGAAAATTAAAAAGTTCGGGAAAAGGGATTCGGGAAAATGGTCGGCAACGTATTTTACGTTTTATAATTTATGTTTTTTATTTCGTATATCAATTTTAATTCGTAATTTGTAGATCAGTATATCGTTATTCAAAAATATGAATGAAATTAATGAAAATAAAATAAGATGAAATATAGAAAATAAAATTTATATAAAATATAAACTCATTATTCAATATATCAGTGTATTGTATATCAGTTTAATAATATTTCATATATGAAAAAATAATATTTCTTTAAGAAAAAATATGTACGTTTGCCTCGTAAAAATTTATATCATAATGTGAAATCCCTACTTTGTTTTTTCCAATATCGTATAATATTACAAAATGATCTAGTAAAAAGTATACAAATATATATAAAAAAGTATTATACAGATCTGAATACTGGCAAAAATATGAAATTAGTAGAAATGATAATATGAGATATTGCAAAAAGTAAATATAGTAGAGTAGGAAACACAATTTATATGGTAGATTTACAACAAAATATAAAATAAGTAATTATAAAAATATATAAATATAAAATAGTAAGTTTTGTAGTATTGCATGAATGAACGAAAAATTATTGATCATGATTTTGTTGCAGATATAAAAATATGTACATTCTGACATTCTGACATTTTTACTATTATAGTAAAAGTGTTTGATCTCCAACGACAGTTTTTTTCTGACATAATATTCGTATTTTTTGCATACTGTATGTATGTGACAAATAATATATATATATATATATATATATATATATATATATATATATATATATGTGCACGAAAATAAAAAAACCATGTCAATATAAAGTAAATTTCTTAAATATTGTGAATGATCGTTTTTAAGATTTTCAGAAAATCTCTGGTGTTTTTTCAGAGTAAAAAAATTAAATTTTCAACATTTCCAAAAAGTCACTATCGATATTCACACATTTATTAGTGAAATAAATTCAATAACTTGACTTTGAAAACTATTCAACAACCCTCAATTTTCACTTGTATCCTGAACTACGTAGACTACAAAAAATTTTCTACCGCACACAGAAAGCCTCGAAAACAAGAAGAAACCGCTTAAACCGATTAATCACGTATAAAACGATGAAGAACAGTGTGACGTACGAGATGAGGGTGAAAAAGTCGCAGAAGAGGCATGTCGGGCTTGACAAATTCGCGTTCTCGTCAAAGATATCGCGCGTTGACGTTTTGCCATAGCATCCACATTGTTCGGAATGCATCTCATCTGCATCGGGATTATTGGAAGGGGATTCCTCCCGCCGGGACCCTCGTATATAAGAATCGTAGCCGGCAAGCCACGGAGTTTGCTTTGTCAAATCGCACGGTTCAGGTCTCTTTTATTCGGAATTTTCCCCAACATTCCTTGACATTCGCAGGGAACCAAAAGGAAATTGCTTTCCGCTCGGGGGAAAAATCGGTGAGTGCGTTTTCACTGACCCGCTAAAAGCGTCGCGGGCGAAAGTTTTTCCCAAGAGAAAGACCACGTGGCTGGCATGCGTGAATGCCTTATACCGACTTTTGAATTTGGATTGAGATGTATTTATTATAAAGAGCATAAATATTTTCGGGAGTTTTGACAGTTAAGTATATCATTTTTGGTGTTAAAATCGCAGATTTTGAGCTTGATTCAAAAAGAAAAAGAAATCGATAAAAAATCGTAAACGTTTGATGAATTTTTCGTTTTTCTTTTTTTTTTGTGTGTTATATATTTCTTTATTTTTATTTCGTTACACCACGTTATAAATTATCTTTATTTTGAATTCATACTGAATCTAAGAATAAACTCCAGATGTTTTTGAAAATTTAAACAAAAATTTTAAGTCTCACAAGGCTAGAAAATCCTTTATTAATTTTCCTTTTTTTCAATAACCGATTTTTGATTCGGTTGGTTAATAATATTTGAAATTTGAAATGCCTGAATTGGTTTTTCAACAATTACAATTATCATTTTCAAGTTGAACTTTTGAGAAAAGGATTCTGTTTTCAATGACGTAAATAATACTTATACAGAAATTTTTGGTATATGAAAAAATGAAATGCAGAGAAAATTTCATTGTTTTAGAATTCGTTTATACTTCTACTACAAATTTAGAAATTACAAAATTATGATTTATTCGTTATTAAGCATGTAACGAAAATAATATCTATTCAGTACAGTTGTTGATTATAGAATTATTATTATTTTTAGACACTTTTTTATGTACCTAGTTTTCATGTTTAAATCCTTTTTCAACTAAGAAGAACTGAATTTGATTTCAAACAATTTTATGAGTTACAGTGATAATAATCGTCCTACAAAGATATTATTTCAACTATTTCGAGACTAATTACTTTGTACATACAAATGATCGTTGTTAACTATAAGTACACGTACTTATAGCGATAATTTGTGTAATTTGCACCTGAGAGCATTATGTCATTCGTGACCTTATCCTTGGTGGAGCTGCTGTAAACCGATTAACCAAGAGTTAACATTTCTCGATGTAGAAAATTAAATTCATCGTGATAATTTATGCTGGACGAAAATATTTTGAAAATATATAGATTAGAAAAAGATGTGCAAGTTTTATTTTAAAAATAACTAACTGTGTTACTTTTTTTTGTGTGCTATTTTTTTGAACAATTTTTTTGGGAAAAGTTTGAATCGAGATTTGTTTGCAATTTTTAATTTTTTAATACCTCAAAATTGAGTTTTTCAAAGATTGCAGAAGTAATATCTGTTATTTAAATAAATAAATTTTTCCTCCAGTCTAATATAATAGCTATTAAAAAAATTACTTTTGAAAAAACCAGTTAATTACTGAGAATATGCCAAATCCTGCAAACAGGAAAGTATTGTCATTTATAAATTTGGATGTCATTAATTTAATTTTGTTATTCAAAAAAACAAATGCATTTTGGTATTCTGGAAAAACATAGTATTAAGTAATTTTTCAAAAGTCAGCTGCTTCATATTTAGAATAACTTTTTTTAGATACAAAATTTCAATTGTATTTATCTTGTAATTTGTGCATTTATCATGTAGGGAATATTTGAAATCTCCAGTTACATAAATTTATAGAAAAAACTTTATATTTACTTTGTAATCAAACGTTTACTGTTCCATAAAAAATATTTTTTTGTTGAAATTGTCATTTTGAAGTTATCTATTCTCAAAAAACGAAACAAAATTTTTTGATTTTTAGTTACTATGTTCATAATCGGAAAAATTTGTAAGGGAATAAAAAAATAAATCACAAAATAAATTGTGAAATCAAGTATACATTGTATTTAACAAGAAATATTCTTTTATTGGAAAAATTTCCGATTCATCTGATTGCTATTGTGAGCTTGAGAAGATACCGAAACTCGAAAAAAACGTAAAAGCAATTACAGCATCGATTATTGAGAAGAATCAGTGTTACACGCGTTAGAGAAAGTGCAAGCTATTGCCGAGTAATGAGCTCAGCAATGATTATTACGTGCTCGGTGACGCAGCGAGCAACGCTTTTGATTCCCCAGACTAAGGCAGTTCACACCTGCAACTTCCTTCTTTCCCTTCAATATTATCGCGTCGGTTGCGCAACGCATAATTTGCAACATTGACAATTGATCAAATTCCAATTACATACCTAAAATAATGTAGAAAAATAATTATGTATTACTATGATAAATACATAAAAAGTACACAGATCATTCAAGATATTAGGTTTCTATACTCTAAATCTATTTTAATTCAATTGTTTGAACTTCTATTAAATGGATTATCATCTTTGAATTTTCGAATACTATAACATCAATTTTGAAATACATTTATGTGAAAATTCATAAAAATTCAAATATTCTTCTAAATGTAATTTTTTTAAAAATTCTTAAAAATATAATAAAATATATCTATGAAGTACTATGATTCAAAAACAGCAGTATATTTCAAACTAAAAATCTTGAGCATAACAAGTAAATATCTAAAATATTGACAAACTACCTCCCCTCCCCCGAAAAATGTAGTTATTAAAACCGATCAACACAAAATTTTCATACGGAAAATTTTAGAATTCTAATACCAATTCTCATATTCAATTAATATATCTCAAATCTAATAATTGGTATCATAATTAACAATAACTTAATACAAAAAAAAAAAAAAATTATTTCCTCTAGACATGGGGTCAATCACCAAACCAGACAAACCGCGACCGTTGACTTCAATCCAAAAATTCTACGCCAAACAAAATGTGTTCATCTCAGGTACGTCCAAGAATCCTAGTCTTAATTAAAATTTACAATTCTAATAAGCCAAAAAAGGAGATAAAAATAATCTCGCTCTCGGTTCAAGGCGATCATTCGCGTGTTTAGTATCGCGTAAAGAATCGAAGATGTAGCATAAATCAATGATGCACCTTTGTGCAACTCAACTAACATTCAAGGTGGAACTGGATTTCTGGGGAAACTCCTGATCGAGAAGCTTCTGCGAAGCTGCCAGGACGTCAACACGGTTTATATTGTCGTGAGACTAAAAAAAGGCCAAGACGGTCACAGCAGATTAGACGCCATGTTCGATGACCCGGTTTGTAAAAGAGAGCAAAAACTACTAGGCCACGCACAAAAACAAAGTAGAACGAAAAAGGAAAAAATTGGGTCTGTCTGGGGCAGATGCATATAACTCATTAGCAATTTTTGGTTTTTAGAGCTTTATTGATATGTTAAATATAACTGCAAAAGTTTCTTTTTATTTCTTGTAAGTGAATGAATGAATCGATAGAATTATTATTCATTTCGGGAGGGTATCTACAGTACATGAGTTTTTTTGCATTGTTATCATTGTGCATACAGATTTTTGTGCAGCGGTCCATTGTGCATATTATAATTGTTTACATTCATGAAAAACCATGTCTTTGTTTAAAATTATATCAACCTAAAATAATAAAGAACCTTTTATTGATAAATGCTTCTTAAGAATGCAATTATTAATAATAATTATATCACAATAATTTATCCACAATTTTTAAAAAAGTAATTCAAAAATACTTGTAGATAAATGATACCATTACTTGTTTGTGTTGCTGATCTGTACCTTCAGTGATTTTAATTCTTATAAAAACAACATAGAGATTTGCATAAGGTCGACCTTATAAAATTCTTATAATTAAAACTTTTTTAAAATATTCAGCCTATGAAAACCTTAAAAGTAAAGATTTTCTTATAACATTCTATTTTCTGTAAAAATTTGTCGATTTTTGGTTGATTTTTGGAACTTAAGCTTCTGAGTCCGGCAGGAGCTTAAGTTTCGAAATTTAGCACTGTGCGACCAAAAACAGTTAGATTTGCCGTTGGAAAACTCTAAAATTGGTGAAAAAATGCTAAAATTGGCCATAAAATTTGCGATTTTCGAGATTTTTGACTAAGTTTCGGAACTTAAGCTGCTGAGTCCTGCAGGAGCTTAAGTTTCGAAATTTAGCACTGTGCGACCAAAAACAGTTAGATTTGCCGTTGGAAAACTCTAAATCGGTGAAAAAACGCAAAAATTGACCATAAAATTTGCAATTTTTGAGATTTTCGGCTGATTTTTAGAAGTTAAGCTTCTGAGCCCGGCAGGAGCCTAAGTTCAAAAATTTAGAACTCTACGGCCAAATCTTATGGGAAATTCTATAATGTATGTAGTTAAATAAGAAAATTGTTGTCAAAGAAATTTTTTTATTCACTCTATTGAAACAGTTTTTCCAAAAACATTTTTTTTTTATTTTTCAGGTTTTTCAGATTTTTTTTCTGATTTAATCATTTTCTGATTATATTTTTAGATTTTCTTTTATTCTTAGTTTTTGATGTAAGTATTCTTTTAATATGGTTTTTTATTTAGGTTTTGTGAAATGATAATTATTTGAATATTCAATAATTAGGAATATTTTCATTATCGATTTTCATTTCTGCTAAGATTTCAAAATTTCTTAAGCGTGATTGGTTTTTACAAGAAAAAATTATATATTTAGGTTTTTATATGGTCACTTTATAAGAAATATTTTTTTTTAATTTTATAAAGTCGACTTGATAAAAAACGAAATTCTTTTAGGAATTTGGTTTTTTTTTTAACAAATCACTGAGGACAGAATTCAAATTTTTTTTTGACTGTTGCAACGGTTTCCTTGTATATGAAATGCAAGCTATAATTTCAATTTGCACAAAAAATTATGCACAATCAATTGCTGTACGAAAATGTACATGTACAATAAATCTATACAAAAAGTCAACAATGCACAAAAAAATTTATGCACAATAGATACCTTCCCTTATTATAAATTATGAACGTTTTACAGAAAAAAAATCTATTCTTTTATAGAAAAATGTTATAAAAAGTTTTTTTATAATTTGGTTTCGGAATCGATTTACCAGTCAATTTTCTTAGTCTTCTAAGAATATCATTAATTCAGGACCTGATTAAATCAACAAAAATAAATGAAAACACAAATACACGGAATTTCAATATATCAAGTCCTTTAAAATGACACTATTATCAGTTGATAAAACTGTAGTCATCTCTATATAAAAAAAAATAACGAAACAGTCACAATAAATCAAAGCCTAGAACATGCGACATTGATTTATTTTATAATAGGTTTCATTTTTACAATTTTTAAATACAATTCTGGATAATATGCATTTTCATTGTCAATTTTTTAGGGTTCTATCATATTTTAAATTAATTAAGTATCATAAGATTTTGCAATCGAATACTTAACCCAGAAATCGGAAAAATTGAAATTCTTTTTATTGCATTTACAGCTTTTCGAAAATGTGTTCAATGGCTGTAAATAAAAAATCGCCGATAAATACAGTTTTATGTGCAATCAATATATTTTTAAAAAATTTTGATTTTCGATAAAAAGTACTTATTTTATTTTTTTTCATTTTTTTAACACAGGGATTTGTGTGTAAAATTCGACACATTTTACAGAAAAAAAGAAGCTATGTATGATTATTGTATAATTTAATTGTATGTTTTAGTTTTTTCAAGTTCCTCAACTGAAGGACATGAAATTTTTTAGTAAATTCTTCCCTGAATTCGGATATTATTAGCATGTGTCACGAAACTGGTTAAGTTTCAAATAAAAAATACACGTATTTTCCTTTTATTTCAATCAAAAATTCATAATTTCTCTATCATTTTCATTGATTTTCAAGCAAGAATGGAAAAAACTCTGACATCGCCAAAATGAAATGCCACTAATATATTACATTATAATACACTAATATATTCCTGATACAATAATATAATAATATATGTAACAAATAAAATTGAAATAAATATTAAAAATGGTTTGAATTGAGTTAAATTGAATATTTTGATTATACACGGAAATACTCAGTAAATTAAAAATTAAATTATACTCAATATTTAAAAAATAATACGAGTTTTTCAAGTTTCAAATCTCGTTTATTCAAATATAAATTTACATGTTGATTACAAAATGACCCGAACAAACCAGGGTCAGTCGCAGTCGCGTTGGTAT
>JAPYZL010166238.1:0-15934 GCA_030522825.1 Platygaster orseoliae
ATTCGGACTTTGGATTTTGACTCGTAACGTCACCGCGCGGACAATACTTTTACCCGTTTTCGAGCGCAAGTGTCGTTATTGCATCCGGCCCCTCAATTAGTGTGTCAAACGTTTAAAAGTGTCTTAGAATTTTCTTAAAACACCTTCAAAAGTGTTTTGAACATTAAAAAGTGTCTTATATTTCCGAATAAGACACATTGGAGTGTCTTCGAATTTCAAATAAGATACTTCAAGAAGTATCTTGGAAATTCAAAATATCTTGAAAATTTTTAAAAAACACTTTATTGAGAATGTAATAGAGTTCCAGAAAAGATACTTTTCAAGAATTTTTAATCAAAAATAAGTCTTCAAGGATTGTCTTCAAATTTTATATAAATCACTTCAAGTAGTGTCTTAGACGTTTAAAATTGTCTTCGAATTTTAATAAAACACCTCGAATATTGTCTTGGACATTTAAAAGTGTTTTGAAATTCCAAATAAGACATATTGGAGTATCTTATTTTTTCAAGTAAGAGACTTTACGAAGTATCTCAGAGATTCGAGAGTGTCTTAAAATTCCGAATGAGACGCTTCTGAGTGTCTTAGATTTTCAAGTAAGACATTTTGAAAAGTGTCTTACGATTTCAGAAAAGATACTTCAGAAGATCTTTGAATTTTAATAAGACACTTCAAGAAGTGTCTACAAATTTGTAATAAATAACTTTAAGGATTAGCTCGTCAGACGTTTGAAAGTGTCTTGGAATTTTCGTAAAACAACTTCAAAAGTGTTTTGAACATTAAAAAGTGTCTTATATCTCAGTATAAAAAACATAAAAGTGTTTTAGAATTTCCAATGAGACACTTCAAGAATTGTGTTGACATTCGATAGTGTCTTAAAATCCTAGATAAAATACTTTGAAGTGTCTTAGAATTTCGAACAAGACAGTTTCTAGTGTCTTAGAATTTCAAATAAGGCACTTTAAGAAGTGTCTTGGGCATTTCTGAATATCTTGGAACTTTGAAAAAGACAGTTTAAGAAGTGTCTTATACACTTGAACATTTCTGAAGATTCCGGAAAAGATACTTTTAAAGGTCTTTTAATTTCAAAATAGACACTTCGAGGATTGTCTTAATTGTTGCATTCATCACTCAAAAAAGTGACTTAGACGTTTGAAAGTGTCTTAGAATTATCATAAAACACCTTGGAAAATGTCTTCGAATTCCGAATAAGACACATTCAAATTTCTTAGAATTTCAAATACAACACTTCATCAGTAAAGTTAATAATAGACTTAATGACAGGATTATAAAGAGAGGTAAAGATAAATTGAAACCTTCTAGACCAACAAGAAGTAGTTTATAAAATTAGATGTAATAACTGTATCTTTTGTAATATCGAACAGACAAAGAGAAATCTTAAAACAAGGGTAAAGGAACATGAAAGTGCATGGCCGAAATATTGATCTATTGAAAAAATAAAACTTCAATTGCGGCTTGGCTCCGAGTGATCAATTTTTCATATTTTATTCTTGTGTAAACAATATTTGCAGAAGACCTATGGATCCTCGAGCATCGAGGTTCATAATAAGTTTCATTTGCGGCGAACCATTTATGTACAAGGACACAGAGTTCATAACTCTGACTGTGAAAGGACAAAGTTTCATCATGCACCAGATCAGAAAAATGATAGGTGTTATAATTGGGATTTTGAGGAATAATACAACAGAAGAAGTTTTCGATCGAGTTTTTACCCAGCAAAAATTAGATATTCCAAGAGCGCCTGGTTTGGGCCTGATTTTAGAGCGAGTATGCACATTTTTTCCTTCAAATAACGTACTTTTTTGATTTTACTGAAGTATTGGTTATTTGGAAAAATCATCATTAATTATACTTAATAAACAATGGTCATTAAAAAAAAAATAAAATTCAATGTCTTTTTTAGGTGCACTATGATTATTACAACAAAAAGTTTGGAAGTGACGGAATTCATGAAACGTTAGATTGGGCAGAGCACGAAGAGGAAGTGAGCGAGTTCATGAATAATTATATTTTGAAACACATCGCGGAGACAGAAATCGAACAGAAAAAGTATCCTTTTGAAAAAAATTGCAATACGTAACAAAATTATGATTAATAAATAATTCATTTTAACAATAATGAAATCCACATAATATTCCCACTATTCAATATTTTTATTGTTCATATTGTTTATTTATTTATTTATATTTTTATGTATTATTGATATTATTTATAATTTATTATTAATTATTTTTTATGAAATTATATATTTTTAGATGTATTAACATTTTTTATATTATTAATTATTATAGTTCATATTATTTATAAAATATAAGTGATATAAATAACATAAATAATTTACAAATGTAATATAATAATATAAATAATATAAAATATAAAAAATATATTATATATTATTAAATATATTTATATTTTTATTATTAATTATTATAGTTTATGTTATTTATTATTACTTTTGTTTATTTATTTATTATTTAATATTCATTTATTTATTTATTTGTTGTTCATTTTAAAAAAAACCTCTATTGCAATTTTCTTATTTTTCTACAATGCCCTTTTGACAAATTCAATATCAGTCTTTGTCCCGATAATTATAATAATCCAGTTGTAAAAAACCATATATTTTCTTAGTTTGTAATTATTTTATACTTAAAATATCCAAAAAATATCAATGTTAATAATTAATAATCAAAACTTTTTCTGTTAAAAGTGCTGTTTATTCCTTAACAATAAAAAATTAGTATGCTCGACTGGTTGGCGAACATGCCATTCCACTCGTTCGATTTTCGTAGGGACGCAAACTCGGAAAATTCGAAAGAAGTTGAAGAAGAAAAATCCGAAGCTCAGGAAGAAAAACCTCAGGCAGAACAAGCGTGAAAATAGTTTTTCCGATCGCGATTCGATATTTTTTATTGTTGTTCAACTGAGTGTTTTTTAAAAATATCTCGAATGTTTTTGTTCGAATATTCAACTTTTAATTACGTTAATAAACGAGTTTTCAAGACGATATGAAAAGTTTGAATTTTGATTCGTGTTAAAACAATTATGAAAATGTAAATTTAATTTTGTTTTTAAATTGAACAAAATGCTTGAGCGTTTTCCAGCGCATGCGTGATTAAAATTTTTTTTTAGTTTCAGCATCATCATGAAGTTACATGAATCAGTGAATATAACGTGTTGGTGAAATAATCAGTGCAAAGTAATTAAATTTTGCTAAAATTTTTCAAAAAATGAGGATTTGTTTACCAACATTAACACTTTTATTTAGTAAGTTGAAAAAAGATTTAATAGAATCTAAAAATATTTTTATGGAATTTTACAACTCATTGTAATCATTGAAAATTCGGAAGAACGAAAAATCAGGATTTTATTTGAAAACGTGTCATCTAAAAAAAGAGGAAAATCTGGCATTAGTAATTTTTGAAGGAAATTCGAAACGCGAATATTTTAATGAGCAGTTGTGATTGAGGAAATGATAAAGATCGAAGGTCAATAATCATTGTGAATGTCAATAGCTAAGTTTCGTCATATTTTCAATGATACGAGGAAAAACGGTTTTGTAAGAATCAAATTTTCAGAGTTAAAATTTATTTTTAGGAATATGGGAATTTGCAATGAAAGAGTATGGTTTTTTGTAGATGAATAGTTATAGTTTATCGTGTAAGAAAAATGGAAAAATACAAAACTGCGCGATCGTAATTATTCGGAGTGAACCGGTTAAGTATGCGAATCGCATAAATAAATCGTCCTTGAACCTTATTCATACCATGTTTGTGTCAGGGGTGGCAGAATATGTGGGGATGGTGAAACTTGAATATTCTGTGGGGTCGAAATACCTTCAAATACTCACGTGGAAAAACATCAATTCGTCAAAATTTTTCATAGAAATTTCATCAACATTTTTTCAAGTTTTAGATTTTTATTTAGATTTTCAATACAATCTCTGAACGATAAAGTATTGTTTTATTTTGAAAATTTCAGGGATTTGTGAATTTATAAACATGTTATATAAAATTCTACACATTTTTTGAATTTGTTACGATATTGGCATTCTTTGAAAATTTAAATGTTTGTAAATTTGTCGACATTATTGAGATTGTTTAAAACTTGATAAATTTTTCAGATTTTTGTTAAAACGTGGAAAAAAAACAATATCTTACATATTCATTTCTAACAAACATAATGAGCACAATCGACAAAATTTCGAAGCATGTTCTTGAATTCTACTAATTTTTTCAAATCTTTTAAAAATTTGTCCAACTTAGTGTGATTTTTCGTAATTTTTGGAGGGAAAATATCCGGAATTCCGCGAATTTTTCTAGTTTTAAATAATACTTTCTAAAATTTCCGAAAATTTTAGGTCTTCTTTACTTTTCTCCAAATTTCAAATATAATACGAACTTCAATAAATAATATTTTAATACATTTTTTCATAGTCTTGCAAATAATATTTATTAAACATTTCAAAAAAATCGGAAAAATTGATAAAAAAAACCTTATTCTTAATCAAAGTTTCAACAATTACTGCTGTCGGAGGTCGAGACTTGGAATATCCCAGATTTCGCGATAGTGGAGAAAAAAATTGCAAGTAAGTTGATTGAAAATTACTCCAAAAATTTTTTAAACAACGTTTAAAAAAATTGAAAAATATAATACCTCAGGAAGAAAAATTTTTGTTGTGCTAACGAATTTTTTTCGCTGCCTCAACAGAAATTCACTCTAGAAATTGAATGTTATTTTAAAACGTAAAGAAATCAAGGCACAACTTGAATTTCAAGTCGTGTCTTAATTTTATTGCATCTTAAAATTAAGATCGACTTTTCAGAGTGAATCACTCTTAAGAGTGAATTTTATTGAAATTGTATGGCTGAATATATTAATGTATTATGAATTATTATAATGCATATTATATAATATAAAAAAAATACTAAAAATCTATAAGAATACTAGAAAATACAACATAATTTGAAAAATATTGAAAATTTCGAAATTTCGGAGATTGCAAGAATTTCAATATTGTAAAAATTTCCTCATTTTTCTAAATATCATTCATAATCTTCAATGATCATTAAAATTAAAAAATTCCGACACATTTACATTCTACCATTACCCAAATGTATCGTTGTACAAATATTCCATAAATTCCATATTTTTTTCGCAGTTCAAACGAATTCAAATGCCGGAACAACGAGTGCATAAAAAACCATCAACTTTGCGATGGAAAAGCAGACTGCGCAGATGACTCTGACGAAGCGCGAAAGGAATGCTCGCAAATACCATGCAATCCTTACGCTTTTCGTTGCAATTACGGGGCGTGCGTGGACGGAGACGCGACATGCAACGGATTCAAAGATTGCTTCGACAACAGCGACGAACTTTTGCCCCGATGCTCCTCAAAAAACAACTCCTCGAGCTTCCAGGGATACAAGGAAAATTCGCAAATTTGCAAATCCAAGCAATTTCGTTGCGACGACGGGGAATGCATAGACGATCGAAAATTTTGCGATGGCGAATACAATTGTAGGGACAGATCGGATGAAAGCGAGGATAATTGCAAATCTACTTTGTGAGAAGGATTATTTATTGTTACTGTGGAGATTTTATCGCTAAATTCGAAATTTTCAATATTATTCAAATTATGATGACATAATATATAATATAATCTGTATAATTGACTAGTGTGGAACAATTTTTTTAACTCATCTGATTACAACGCTCATCTTCGGCTCACAATGCAACTCTCACATTCGTTAAAAAAAACTTTTCCACTTTATAGTTCAGAAACATTCTATCATTTCCCCAGTTGCCCCAGCGGATCTGCATTTCGCTGCTCTTACGGCGCGTGCATCGACGGTGATTTAAAATGCAATGGTATCCGAAACTGCGTCGACGGCTCTGACGAGGAGTCTCGAATTTGCAGAAGAACGCCATCTTCGACAACCGAAACTCCAATCCGCACTACAACCCGGAGCACCAGAAGAACTACAACTACCAGGAGACCAACGGAAGACCCAGTTCCAACAGTCGCGAGTCTTCGCACACCTTGCCAAGTTCCAGCTCAACCTTCCAACGGAAAATGGAAGTTGCACAAGTCGCAATGTTCCAATGGAGAACATTGCAACGTCAAATCTGGGGTTTCAAATTTACAACCGGGAACACATTTGGTTTACAGTTGCAACAACGGCTTCAAAGCTAACGGCACGACCGACGTAGTTTGCGGGCCACAAGGTCATTGGTTGAACGTCCCACGTTGTGAAGGTGATGCGAGTATAAAAAACTGGATTTCCAATTTCTTTTTTTCATTTAAACTTCATAAAAAATGTTGCCAGAAATACGTTGCCCAGCTTTGAGCTCCGCCTCAACGGAAGCTTCGTGCACTTACAACAACAACTGGATTTCGTGCGAAAGTTTCGTCCCGTTGAAAACGACTGCGAAACTGACGTGTCGCAACAGTTACCAGCAGGACGCGAAATTTTTGACCACGCAACGAGACAACGTGCGATGTAACCATCAAGGGAAATGGGAGCCTGAGCCCATCACTTGCGTTCCAGGTCCGCTCATAGTTAACATCAACATTGACGGGAATAACGTAATCGTTTTTCATGACAGTCCATTTGCTAATTGCTCCGCGTCTAAATTTATCGATTATTTAAACAGCAAGAACGTAACACTAAACAACATGTAGGTTTTTCAATAAACACGAATTAGTTTTGCAACTTTTTTTGTTCTGAAATTAAACCTAATCCATTTCGTAGTTTGCGGCTTGACAACTTCGAAAACGACTCCGCTCGTGGTAAACGGCTCGGCCGCGAATATATCGGAATTTCCTTGGCACGCGACTCTCTACAAAGCTTCGTCGAGTCGAAAAAAAGATTTCATTTGCGGCGCCACGATAATTCAAGCCGATCTACTTGTCACCGCTGCGCATTGCGTTTACGACGAAAGTACCAAAAGCGTGGACAAAGCTAATAAATATTACGTCGCTGCTGGCAATGTCTTCCGAGACTACGATTCCGCCTTTCACGATAACAGAATCGTGAAGAAAACGAGGGTTCGTCAGTTTTACACATCCAAGCTATACAAAACTTTCATGACATCATTTCTGATCATATCGTGATATGTCATACCATGGTATCATATAGCAGTCAAATGATGATGTCACTGGAGTGCAATATGATATCACACTATGACTTTCCATGAAATCATAAATGTCTACTAGGTTCTTTCTGAAATGTTCCAGAAAGTGAATCATTACTCCTCCGTTTTTCACTCTAAAAATCTTCACTTTCCGGTCATTTTCGAGAAAAATTAATGTTTCAGGTCAAGAACATTTATGTACACTGCAATTACTTGGGACTCGAAGGAAACCACGATAGGGACATCGCAATTCTAGAACTCGAGCAGCCATTCATTTTTTCATCGCTCTTGACACCAATTTGTTTGGACATCACTGGAAATAACGAGCACATGATTCTGGAAGAAGGCAATTATGGCAGAGTCGCGGGTTTTGGAAGGACTGCGAGCGGGCCGTCGAGCTACATTTTGCAGACTGTAACGGTGCCGTATGTTTCCTTTAACCGATGCAGAGCTTCGGCAGCGGACAGCGAAAAATTTATTACCTTGGATAAATTTTGTGCTGGATACAGTAACGGTATAGTCTTTATTTTTTATTGATTACTTCTTTTTTAAAAACCATTATTGCTAAGTCAACGCATTATTTTATTATTTCTTTTATTTTCAATAATTTCTAACTTCATCATTCTTATTTTGTATTTTTATTTTCACATAAAATAATCATTTATTATTGACTGACCAGAATTTCTCGTATTTTTTAATCCTATGTGCTTAAAATTTCGAATGATTTTTCAAAAAAAAAGAAATGCAGAAGAATTTCCAAAAAATTTTCCGAAAATAGCTGAAAAAACAAATACAAATATTATATGAGTATTTGCATTTTCCAGGTTCGTCAGTTTGTGACGGTGACAGTGGTGGAGGTTTAGTTTTCAAAACAGGAAATCTTTGGTACTTGAGAGGAATCGTAAGCGTTGGAATCGGTTCAACCATTCTGGGAGGTGCAAGGGCTTGTGACAGTTACGCGTTTTCTTTGTACACGCGAGTTTCTAGTCACATGGAGTGGATTCAGAACATCAAACTCAACTTAGAGACCCATAAGACTGTTCAGTCCTGTCCTTCGCTGTAAAGAAACACTATGCAACAGCCAAAAACTAACATGAGACCAGTTTTCATTACCATAAATCGATTTTTTATATTATTCGAAATATATTTTTGTGCACAAGCATTTAGGCAATTTAGCTCTATTAGTTTTCAATTCATAATTTCTAACACTTTTTTTTATGATTAAGATCCAATTTTTTCGAAAAACTTAATTATAATAAATTAATCAAATTTTTTTTTATTTTCATTTAAAGTAGTCTACTATTTCAAAAATATCTAATCTATTCTATGATATTAGACAATCAACACAAACAAAGAAAAGTTATTTACAATGCAATGTCAGTTAAATCATTCTTTATTTCGTCATTTGTAATTTATAAAAGCCTTGATGTGTTAATCGATTCGTAACAAATGAAAAAGTGTAATTTTTACTCTAGTTATAAAGATAAAATCGAAGTATTATCGAAATAAAACTAAATTTTATTCACATACGTAGTACTTGGTGGAGGAGATTTCATGGTCGGGCCTACCAGATTGGAAGACAGTTCTGCAACAAAAAAAAATCAATTTTCAATAAGTATAATCATTAGTTAACGTATGTTGATAAATATTTTGAATCTTTTGCCAAAAAGTGTATAAAAACTAACTTTTGTGTAATTTTCATACCTTTTAAGCTCAAATCAGCGAGATCAGGAAGTTCAGAAACGATTTCATTTTCCTCTTCTTGTTTGAGAAGTTCTTCCAGTTCTTCTTCGAGTTCCAAATCAGTGATATCAGAACTGACTGGTTCAGAAATGAAGGTTTCAATGTCCTCGACTTCGCCCAGAACCTGCATAAAAAAAATGGTGTTTATGAATATTTATTCACCTTTTTTACGCATTTATTCATTAATAAATAAAATCACGTGATAAAACATTACGGTGTTAAAACCCTTGTGATTTTGTTTCGTGTAAAAAACGTATACAAATTTGTTATGAAAATTTTATTAGGAAAAACTTATTTTATGAAGTGACCTTATTAAAACTTTATAAAAAAAAAATTTTCTTTATAAAATTTTATTTTCGTAAATTTTTGTTACATAAAAAATTATTAAAAGTAAATTTATGTAAAAAAAGTTATAAATATTGAGAAATTTTCATAATAGAGAAGATAGGAAATTTTTTTATAAAAATTTAAAAGTTTATGAAAAATGTACAGTGCTTAAAAATTTTTTTATGTAAAATTTATAATTTTTTATAAAACTGTCTCTCTTTTTTATGAGAAAAAATTTTTTATAAGAATTTTTTAAGGTCGGCTTTGTAAAAAACGGAATCCTTATAAAAAATTTGCCTTTTTTTATAAAAATCAAAATCACTAGAGAAAATTGGAAAATTTTTTATAAAAATAAAAGTTTATGAAAAATGTAGTCCTCCAATATTTTTTTATGAAAAATTCACAATTTTATCTAAAACTGTCTCTCTTTGTTACAAGAAAAAATTCTTTATAAGAATTTCATAAAGTCGGCTTTATAAAAAACAGAATCCTTATAAAAAATTTCTGATTCTTATAAAAATTTGGCCTTTGTTCATAACCATCAGAATCACCAGAAACGTTTTTTCTATTTTGAGTTTTTAAATTATTTAATAAAGATCATTGTAGGGATAATTAATTTTAACAATTTTCAACGAAACTTACTTCTGCCAAACTGTCCATTGCTTCTTCCACTGTTTTCTCTGTCAGACCATCGGTTTCGAATTTTTTCAAAGCATCACGAGCAGTTTTGTAACCCTCCAAAACTCCTTTTCCAGCTTTCGCGTCGTTAATTTTGGCTTCTAATTTCTGTATATTCATCAATGCGTTTGATCTGTCAACAAAAAATATACATTTTTATATTTTCCAGTACAAAAATTTCAAGTTGCTTACTATTTCATATAAAATATAACAAAACTTTTTTTTTCCATGTAAAATTCAGAAAAAAACAAACATGTTATTTACCTATTTTCGATGTTTTTTTCAATCTCTTGTTTCTTCCTCAATAAGCTCTTCGCTGCCTGTAAATAAAAAAAATATTATCTGTAATTCAATTATTTTAAAGGACTTTTCTAAGCAAATTTAAAAAATTGGACTTTTATAAATTATTTGTAAATCAACTCTTGCATAAACTCATTTTTATACCTGTCGAAGATTATTCTTCAAACTGCCTTTCGCTTTCTGTGTAATCTCCTCTTTCTTCAGCTCCAAACTTTCGATATCCTTGATCAAAGTTTCCTCTTGGAATGACAAAAAGTCCAAAGCAACCTCTGTATCCGTAATTTCGTGGGCTTCACTTCGTGATACTTTGACCAGCAAATCCTGTTTGTCCCTCGTGACCCCTTTAATAGTCGCATTTTTCGATTTTGACAAATGAATCAAAACCAATTTCGCCGTCGATTCGTCTGAAATCTCGCTCGTGCTTTTGCAAAAGCTCATGAAATCTTTGAAACGAAAAACTTTGTTGTCCGTGCTTTCGTCCATTGAATCCAAAATCGAATTTGAGAGGTGTTTCACTATTTGCAAGCTCACATATCGAGCGTCAGGATTGACGTTATCTTCGACTAGGTAATTTTTTACTAGGATATAGGGAAAAGTGACGGATTTTTTTAGGACTGCGTTTACCATCCAGGATCCCCAGGTTGAGTTTGGAGGTTTTTTGAAGTCCGATTCCAAAACCAAGTCGCCGGATCTAACAACATTGAATTATTCAAATTGAATTTTAATTTTTTATATTTTAATAAATTTGATTTATATATTAATTATTTTTTTAAATCAATTATTTGTGTTAGAGAAAAAAAATAAAATCTTTTATACAAAAAACATGTAGTTTTAATAAATTACTTTATCATATCTTTTGTGACTATTGCAAGACACTGTGGTCGACAATTATTTCTTTCAAAAGCTACTTCCAACTCGGAAACTCGAAAACTGCATTTTCCATTGTTTTTTAAATAATTCTGTATGAACTTTTTCCAAAATTCACACTTCGAAAGTTGGTCTGCCGAATTCGCTCCAGTGGTACGAAAAGGGGCGAAAAGTGCGTTCATGCGTTGGTCATTATTCCATTCTGTTAAATGAAAATAAAACAATTAATTGTAAATTGCTGAACAATCGGTTTTTGAGCAGATTTTTCAATAAATTCTATAGAAATAATTAGAAATTTTTTTCCAAGTTTTCAGAAAATTATTAGAACATAGTCTTATATCCAAATTGCATTCAGATGGTTTATTTTCATTTTTTTCAGTTTTTACTTATTAAAAAGAATTGAAAATTAAAAATGAAGGATCAAAAAGTAACGATTTGGATATTCAATGATGTTCTAAGAATTTCCTAATTATTTCTTTTGAACTTATTGAATAATTGGCTCCAAAATTGATTGTTATAAAATTTGTATTTTAGGCATTAAAAGAACATATATTGGAAATTATTCAATTAAAATTCATAAGTTCAATAAGTTTAATAGAAATAACACATTTTTTTCCAAGCTTTCAGAAAATTATTAGAACGCGGTCGAATATTCTAATTACATTCAGATGGTTTATTTTGAATTTTTTTCCTTTTTACTTATTGAAAAAAAATTCTCAATGAACGATCAGAATGAAACTAATTTGGATATTCAAGGATGTTCTAATAATTTTCTAATTATTTCTATTGAATGTACTGAAGAATCAGCTCCAAAATTGATCGTTATGAAATTTGTATTAAAGACATTAAACGAACTTATATTGAAGATTATTTAATTAAAAAAATTCATAAGTTTAACAAATACTTTATGATTCACAAGTTCAATAAGTTCAATAGACATAACACATTTTTTTCTGAAATTGTAAAAAATTATTATAACATAGTCGAATATCCAAATTATATTCAAATGGTTTATTTTCCATTTTTTAAATTTTTACTTATTAAAAAGAATTGAAAATTAAAAACGAATGATCAAAAAGTAATTAATTTGAATATTCAACGGTGTTCTAATAATTTCCTAATTATTTCTTTTGAACTTATTGAATAATTGTTTCAAAAATTGATTTTTATAAAATTTGTATAATAGACATTAAAAGAACCTATATTTGGAATAAATGGAAATTATTTAATTACAAAAATTCGTAAGTTCAATAGGTTCCAAAGACATAACAAATTTTTTTCCAAGCTTCCAGAAAATTATTAGAACATAGTCAAATATCCAAATTATATTCAAATGGTTTATTTTCAATTTTATCATTTATTATTAAAAAAATAAATAGATAACAATAAGTGATCAGGATGTTATTAATTTGGATATTCAACCATATTCTAATAATGTCCTAATTATTTCTAATAAACTTATAGAATAATTAACTAAAAAATTAATCGTTATAAAATTTATATTATGGACATTAAAAGAACATACATAACAAATAAATTAATACAAAAAATCTTGAAAATTACATTAATAATATAAATAAACCAATTTAGAATGTCAAATTTTCGGCTATAAAATAGTATTTTTTATCCAGTAACAATTAACAAAACTTTTTGGAAATCCATTGTCTTAATCGAAATATTCAAAAACCAATAACTCCAGTAATTAAAAAACCTTTTAATTTAAAAAATAAAAAGATTCTTACTTTCGAACATGTTCAACATTAATTTTCAACTTTAGATAACATCTAAATAAGGAATTGTCAGCTTCGACAAAAAAGACGTCAAATCGAAAATTGATATAATATTATTCCTACCTGGATATTTGTCAAGAGGCAAATTGGACTTTTTATTGTCCGACGTCATTTCTGCTGATTTTTGCTACAGCCGTTTCAACAATAGGAATATTTCAAAATTACCAATTTCTCCAATCAAGACGACGAAACAAAAAGGTTACGGCGTGAATTTGTGTTTTTTCGACTGAGTGAAGACAGCTAACAAAAAAAAACTCAATCACGGATTCCTGAATTGTTATAATTTTTTTTCAAGGATTCGGAATAATTCGCAGCGCACTGGCACTCGTGTTTTTATTTACATCATTACATCGATTACATCGATTTACAAACTTTTCTGCTCTAGTGAAGTTGTGAAGAGTTAAAATTCTAGGAAATTCTGGGGAGTGTCTGTAGGGTTGATATTATGATTTATTGTGATTGTTGTGACTACATATATATATAATCGAACAAGTGTGCTTTCTGCTTTGTCACATTTGTCAATTATTGTCAATCCGTGTCGATCGTGACGTTCCGTTTTTTATATACAAAAATAACAGTCAAAATCGTCAATTACAAACTCAACAAAACAGGATGGCCTCTGAACGTTATTCGTTTTCTCTAACGACTTTTAGGTAAGTTAATTTACAATCCTCATATATCACCTCTATTAAAAAAAAAATTTGCAAAAAGCACTTTTTTTGGTTTTTGACATTTTGTAAGTTTCATGTTTATAATCTCATAAGTTTCGGTCGATATTTGTATTTTGGACATTAATTTTTTTATTTTTTTATTTTTATTTGTCTATTTTTTCTTGCAAAAATAATAGTTTTATGCGTTTTTTTAAGGTTACAATTGCTTTTTTTTTCATAAAAAATGGTCACCGAAGAATTACTTGTTAATTTTTTGTTTAGTTTTCAGTTGATGAAGAAATTTTTAAAATTATAAATTAAAATTATAAAATTTTTGAAAATAATTTATACAGTTTTTTTTTGAACTTGAGGGTATTTTTGAATATTTTTTCGTTTCTATACAGTGCGTCCGCCTGGATAGTAAACACTATTTTTTTTTAGGTTCAAGCTTGGACTTGGAAATAAAATAGTGCTTACTATTCAGGCGGACGCACTGTATAATATTTTATATTATTGTTATACATTTATTTAAATGTATCTTTTATTATATAATATTATATAATTAAATATAATACTTGATTACCTATTATATTTCATGTATTTCAATTTTATTATATAATATTATATAATTGTATATAATACTTCATTACATATTATATTTTATTTATTTATATATCATAATATTTATTTCATATTTATTCATTTATTTTTAAGTATTTTAATAATTTTAGATATTATTCCATTCCTTTTTGATAACTGATACGAGAAAATTAATTTCTTGCAATAGACATTGAATAATCACAATTTTTATGATTGATTTTGATTTTATTGATATTATCAATATTTACATATTTTTTTATTTTCTATCATGATGAGTATTATTTTCGTTTCTTGTTTAATAATAATTTAATTGTATTTTCATACTAATGAATGATAATCATAAATTATAATTATAATTATAAGTAACAGATTAAAAGAATTTTTTTGTTATATAAAAAATTTACAGTCGACAAAAACTTTCTTACAAATTCTAGAGCCAAAATTATATGATCTCGAAATTTTTTCCCATTCCTAAGTATTTAAATTCATTAAATATTTCTTCTATTTTATCAGGTGAAAAACAATTTCATATAATTCACAAAATATATTTGGAAGTCGACTAAAGTTATCCATTTAATTTTTCATGAATTCTGAAAATTGTTTAGAAATGTTTCGCATTAATATTGATAGGGAAAATTTCTGTTCTTTTCAACAAAAGTGAAAAATTATGTCTATTTTTCGAATTTTTATGAACATCAATTAATCAAAAATGTTACTTAGCATTTAAAATCATGGAATATTCTAGATATTTGCACATGAATAATGAAAATTGGCCACAACCAAAAGTATTAATTACTTTTTAAATTCAATTAAAAATTAAAACCCAAAGACATACATTTTAAAAAATATTGAACTATCTCGTTAATTTTCTCTAAAATTTTGTTGGTTTCCAAATAAAAATCTGAAATTTGGATCTGGAAAAACTAGCATTGAAAAAATTTTACAATATTTAAAAAAATATATTTCATGAATATTTAAATATTTGGAAAAACATATTATGTTTTTTTTTAAGTCATATTTATTTGTTTTATCATGTATAACGCAAATCCTCAGAAAAATTATAAAATTCTTTGTTGCAGTCCATCAGGTAAACTAGTCCAAATCGAATATGCTCTCGCAGCAGTTGCCGCAGGTGCGCCTAGCGTCGGAATCAAGGCTTCAAATGGAATTGTACTTGCCACTGAAAACAAGCACAAATCGATTTTATATGACGAACACAGCGTGAACAAAGTGGAAATGGTCACGGATCATATCGGCATGGTCTACAGTGGAATGGGACCAGATTATCGACTCCTCGTAAAACAAGCTCGAAAAATGGCACAGCAGTATCAAGTGGTGTACCAAGAACCAATTTCAACACCTCAATTGGTACAAAGAGTCGCGGCGGTTATGCAAGAATACACGCAGTCAGGGTAAATTGACAATTAAAT
Source organism: Platygaster orseoliae (assembly GCA_030522825.1). Lineage (NCBI taxonomy): Eukaryota > Metazoa > Arthropoda > Insecta > Hymenoptera > Platygastridae > Platygaster > Platygaster orseoliae. The sequence continues at coordinate 15,541 of JAPYZL010166238.1, forward strand.
ATTTATCATACAGTTAACAAAATAATAAAAGTACTTAAATTTGTATTTACATACAAAAAAATATGTAGTAATTATTAAAAAATAAATTCATCTTTCATGAATTTTAAATGTTGATTTTAAAAATGGAATTTACTACAAAATTAGACAAGTTATAGGAGAATTTGAATTCATTATACTTATCAATTTAATTTAGTAAACTGAAATTGATATGAATTCGAGTACAAGAAAGTGAGAAATAATCAGTCCTGAATTTATTAGTATTATGGTAGAGACTAAACATTTTTTTCAATTCTGTGCAATTATTACCTTGAGTAATCGACTTATCAATCGTAAATTAAAATTTGGAAGATACTTTTTTTAATCTGCATTGTACAATAGTACCTAATAAATCATA
>JAPYZL010166256.1:0-11665 GCA_030522825.1 Platygaster orseoliae
ATGTTGGATTTCAGCCCCTTAACATTTATACTTTTCCTTTAATCCAAGCGTGAACTTAACATACGATTTTGGCTATTTACACGGTGTTCCCCCCTTAATTCATTTTCCAGTGAGTTTTTAACTCCAATGCCTTGATAGAAAGTTTCTTAACTAGATTTGTATTGAAATTTTATTTAGTACGCTGCATAAACTAGGAAAATCTAGAAAATGGGTGTACATTTAATAGTTTTTTTTTTCGAATTAAAAAATAGTGATATTTTTTCTGCCTAAAATGTTAAGTATCAAAAAAACGTAGTTGAAAATTAAGAGAAAAAAACCTTTATTTATCTGTATAATTTTTATTTATTTATTTATTTAAAATTTTGTTTTTCCTATTATATTTTTTTATTTTGGTATTATTTATTGAATTTATTATATTATTATGATATAATATATTAATAAAATCCTATAAATTTTGTTATAGGGAAGCCCCTGTCAGGCAACATCTGAAAAATGTGTACGGGTGCGTCGCACTGTCCGCCGTCACCTCGGCGGTGGGAACTTACGTTCACATCTACACAGAATTTTTCCAGGGTGGATTGTTGTGCACTTTGGGGGCCCTCGGTTTCCTATGGGCCCTTATGGCCACGCCCCATAACGACAAAAACATTAAACTCCGTCTCACCTACCTTCTAGGACTGGCATTTTTGTGGGGCATGGGTTTTGGGCCCACCCTCGAAATTGTCATGAGCATCAATCCAAGCATCATCGTCACCGCACTTGTTGGTAAATGACATTTGAAATCAATAATATTTACAGAATATTTCAATCTTTTTTTGAACTTTAATTATTATTTCTGATGAAATGCGTAATTTTAAAGTATTTAAAATATGAATGAATTTTTAATTATGTAATCGTGTAATGAAATTTTTATAGTATTTTTATAGTAGATATTATTTTCGTTTTCAGCAACGACGTTGATTTTCGTGTCGTTCAGCATTTGCGCTTTGTTGGCGGATCGGGGTTCGTGGTTGTACCTTGGTGGCACTTTGATGAGCGCCCTCAACTTTTTGCTTCTGCTCTCCTTCGCCAATATCTTCCTTGGATCAAATCTTCTCTACCAAGCTGACTTGTACATTGGATTCTTCGTTCTCTGCGGTTTCGTCATCTACGATACGCAAATGATTGTGGAGAAAAATCGCATGGGCAGCAAAGATTTCATCGGCGATGCTTTGTGCTTGTTCGTCGACTTCATTTCTCTGTTCCGTCGTTTGATTGTTATTCTGACGCAGAAAGTAAGACGAGTTTGAATTGATTTTGTTTCAGGTTTTGGAGCAAAGCGAGGGTGTTGGAATGAAATTTAATGGTTGTTTATTTTTACATTATTATCAGAGGGACTGGAAATAAATAAAAAATAACTGCATAAAATAGTAAAGAGAATCTTCAACTTTATTCCTATTGCAATATTATTGATTATTTTTGAAAGGTCAATGAGAGTCTAAAAAATTAGTAATGTCAGGAATAATCAAAAACTTAGAGTATTGGAAAAATTATGAATAATTGTAGAAATTCAAGAAATTAGTAAGTTTTTGGATAATGAAGAAAAGTTTCGGAAATTCTGTGAAATTGCGGAAGAGTGAAATTGTGATGACGATAATCTCCGAAAATTCAATCAAAGAAGTCTAAAAATTCAGGAAAATCTTAAGGAATTTTGAGAATCGTCAATAATTTTAGAAAATCCAGAAAATTACTATGCTGATATATAAAGTGTAACAACTGTGGAAAATTATGAGTAAGGCAACCAAAAATATTTACGATAAAATGTAAAATATTTATAAATTTATGCATGAAAAAACAGGGAAAAATTTATGATAGGCAAGAAATATTTATGATCAAATGCAAGCAAATTTTATGTTTTTTGTACATGTATTTATATTTTCAGCTCCTAATCAAAGTTGTTGCAGAAAATGACACATGTTTTGCTAAGTTCTCTTCGACTTATAATTTAAGTAGCATAATGTTTCAGTTAATTATTTATTCTTAAATATTAACATATTATGAATCTGTGAACATGTGACATGTTGAATAATTTCTCGGTAATTTTCAAACTGCAAATGAAGGAAAATGATATGAATTAAATTAAATTAAAGAAAAAGAAAATTAAATGCATCTTATGTGCATTTTTAATTAATTTTTTTCCTATTTAATTTACATTTTTAAAATTGAGTTTGCATTTTTTAAATTTTCGATTTGATTTTTTGATTTTTTAATTTTTAATTTAATTTGTAAATAATTATATTAAAATTAAATGAAAATTAGAATTCAATGCAAATTAAAGAAAAAGAAAATGGCGAAACATGCATAAGAAATAAATATTTTTTATGGTAAAAAATTGTTGAAAATATTTGGGATTAAAATTGAAAAACCTTAAAATATTTACGAAAAATCTAAAAGTGGCGAGATCTTTTTGTTCCACCAAAAACTTCTAAAATATTTATTTAAATATTTTTAATTGAAATAAATATTTTTGGTTGCCCTGATTATGAGTAAAATTTTAAAAACTGTAGTTTCAATTGAATTTTCAGAATATAAAAAATATATTTTATCTCGTATGGAGAAGATCAATTATTTTGAAAAGATCAATGAGAGTCTAAAAAATTTGTAATCTCAAGAACAAAATCTGAAACTTGAAATATTTGAAAGATTATAAATAATTATAGAAATTCAAGAAATTTTTAGTTTTTTGGAAATTCTGTTAAACTACGAAAACTAAAAAAATGTAATACCAGCGCATTTATATGCACGAAAAATGGCGTGATATGCTCAAAAAACATGAAAAATATGCAAAATATGCAATAATAAATTTTGAAATTTCGAATTGATTTTTTGATTCTATTGAAAATTTCAACGATTTTGATAATTTCAAACCATTTTTCAGAAAACAGGATCTTTTTTAAAATTTTCAGAATTTTTTTAATATTTATACAATATATTCTCTAGAGTTTCTACAGTATTTTACAAAGATTTTTGGAATTTGATTCTGTTGTTTTGAAAATTTCAGCGATTTTGATAGTTTTCATCAGTTTTTTGAAAAACAGTATCTTTTATATCAATTTTCAGTCTTTTTTAGTATTAAGAAAATGTTTCGAATTTCTTTGTGTATTAATGGCAGTCAATCTGAATTCGCATAATTATATGTTTTAGGATTCAAAGAGTAATACAATTTTGAGAATATTATCTCTACGCACTTTTTGGTTTTTTAAAGATATTCAGTATTTCTTGCTTTTTTTAGCATTTCAGAAATTTTCAAGTATTATTTTGTATTTTCCTAAATTGCTATAAATACTCAAAGTTTTTGAAATCTTCAGCATTTTCATACATTTCATTTTTTCTTCATTCATCGCTTAGTTGAAACAATTTTCCACATTTCTATTTTCAGCCTTATCTAGGCAATCATTCATATAATTGATTAAAAAAAAAAATTCTTGTATAACTAGGATTATTGTTATTTTAAGCTAGTAAAATTAACGATTCTGAATGTCGCCACAAAACAATATGCAGAATATGTACTATGCAATTATAAAAGTTATAAATTATATGTACAATTTTTAAAATGCAAAAGTTTTTTTACGTGTCAGTTAATGTCATAATGTTTTGTTTTTGTTTTTCAGGAGCAGAGATCCAAGCGCAAAGGGCGCGAATAAGCAGCAGGCTGCAGCAAAAACATCCTTTTTATTCATATATATATAGAATAATGTACACTGTACTCGACAAATTTTTGGTTTGGAGCAAAAAAGCTGATAAGGTTGAAAAATTCATAGTTGACACGCTCTATATAAACACTGTCAATTTACGCAATTTATGCATATGCACTTAATGTAACTTATTAATCCTGTACATTGTATCAGATACTACGAATTCCAAAATTATTGTATTATATCTTCTTCTTTCAATAAATTTACCAGTTTGTCTAAAAAGGTGATTTTCATTTTAGCGTAAGGTTTAACGAATATTTTTTTTTTCGTAATTGCATGGATAATAATGAATTTTATGAACTTTTTTTCATATTCCAAGAAGTTATGTGATTATTTTATTTGTTATGTAAAAATTGTTGCAGTTAAATAATGATATGCATAAATGGCCCGTGAGACTAGCCGCTCGCGCCATGTTGTCGGCGAACAACAATTTTTCTCATCGCATCCCATTTATCACCAAAATTCCATGTGCTTTTTTATTCTTCATGTTCCCCGAAGTTTTTTGACAAGGACAAGTGTGTTTTGGGTGTTGTGTTTGTTTTCTTCTTTGTAATCGAAATTTCAATACAAGAAGTGACAACGACCAATAGAAAATGTCGCAGCAGAGTCTGGAAATCCCATTGAGGGACACGGATGAAGTAGGATATCGATTTGAAAATCTACCCTCTAATACACATACATATATATGCAATGATTTTGATAAAATTCCGAAAAAAAAAACTGAAACATGACTTTTTTTCGATAAAGAAAAGAAATGATTCCTTTTTTTTAAACAGGTGATCGAATTATATTTCGATCAGTTGCCAGATGGCGACGAAGTTTTGGGGATTCTGCGCCAGGAACATGCACAATTACACATTTGGGTCAATTTGGCCGTAAGTCGTTTTTTTAATGGATGACGTAGGGACTGCTGAATTTGGAAATTTTTAAAATTATTTTCAAGTATTATGGCCTGTAGAATTCAGATTTCAGCCGAAATTGTTGGTTTTTTGTAATTTTTATTGGAAATTGGAAAAATTTTTGGAAAAAAGATCGATAATCCTTAAACGAATTCCAGAAACTTGGTGAAGGGATATTAAAAGGATTTAAAACAATAGAATCATAGAACAATAGAATTAGTTAAATTATTTTATTAGTTAAAACAATAGAAACATAGTTGTGGTATAAAATAATAGTATATTTCTTTACTAGTGTGGAAAATTTTTTTTTTTTTAACGAATCTGAGCGTCGTTATCAGATGAGTTGAAAAAATTATTCGACGGTAGTCAAGGATTACATTTTATTCCACACTAGTTGAATAAAAATTTTAAATGTTTAAAGAAGACGATATCGAACGAGTTGAATGTATATTCCGAAAATGAATTTATATATTTTAGATATTATTTATTCCCTGTTAATTCTAATGAGTTTTCTGTTTAAACAGCAGAATAAAATTAAAAAATTGAAATAAAAAAGAGCAAATTTTATAGATTTAGAAATCCAAAAAATTTCCAAGTTTTTGGATATTCGAATATTTCATTCTGTTAGAAATTTATAAAAGTTTTAAAATCGCTGAAAATTTATGATATTTTTAATGTTTTTTAGATTTTAAATTATATATATCCGAAAAGTTGAAAAATTATTGAATTCGCAAACATTTTTCAACATTTATAGTAATATTGAAATTTTTCATTTTTTTCGGAATTCAAGTTTTGAAGAGTAAAACCTGTATAAGGATTTCCAAAGTATCATAATTTTCAAGATTTTTTAAGATGTCAATAATTTTTGTTTCGCAGAAGTTTTAAAATTTCTTATAATACCAATATTTCTGAAATTTTTCAAGTTTTTATTTTGATATTTTGAGTTAAAATTTGAAATAAACATTCACAAAATTGAAATGTAATTTGATTATCAAATTTAAGTAAAAAAATTGAAACCACATCCAAAATTAAAAAAATAAAATTTGGAAGTTTTAAAATACAAGATTTTTAAAAGTTTTTTGTTTTTCAAAAATTTCATCATTTCTCAAGAATTCTACAAGTTTTGATTCTGATTTTTAAATTTACATCGCAGTTTAAAATTTAAAAAACTAAGATTCAAAATGAATTAATAATCAAAAATTATAGAAAATTATAAATATATCAAAAATTTGAAATCGAGAAAAATCGAGTATGAAAGTTTTGGAAATGGAAAAATTTTCAAAGTTTTTAAATTGTCATGAATTTCATTATTTTAAAAATCTTTTAAATTCTCGAAAGTTTTTTGTTTTTCGAAAATTTCATCATTTCTCAAGAGATTTCCAAGTTCTTATTCTGAACTTTCAATTTTTTAAACTAATTTTTTTATTCTAAACTACTAAGTTTTTTTTTTAACTAATCTGAGAGTTGCGAAGCGAGTCGAAGGCGAGCGCTGTAATCAGATTTGATAAAAAAATTGTTCCACACTAGTCAAGGACTATATTTAAAGTATCATTTTCCACACGGCGTTTAATAACAGTATATTCCGTCACTAGTGTGGCAAAGTTTTTTTTAACGAATCTGAGAGTTGTAGTCAGATTCGTTAGGAAAATTGTTCCACATTAGTCAATAACTACATTTTATTCAACAACGTGTGGAAATACAGTTTTGCATTGCCCAAGCGTGTGGAAAAGTAGTTTTTTCCACACAACGTTGAATAAAAATAAAAACCCGAACCCTTATCGATATTACGATATTTAATTTCAAGCTGGAGTATTATAAACAACGCAAAATCGATGATTTCATCAAAATCTTGGAATCCTCGCGGATCGACGCCAACATCGACTATCGCGACTTTGAAAAAGATCAAATGCGAGCCTTGGACATGCTCGCAGCGCATTATGTGCAAGAAGCAAATCGAGAAAAATCCAAGGACAAAAAACGAGACTTGTTCACAAAAGCTACTTTGTTGTACACAATGGCTGACAAAATTATTATGTATGATCAGGTAAAGAAAGACCAGAACAAGTTTTTGTACTTTCAAGTTCAATACTTTGGTTTTAATCGAAATGAAAGAATCGTAAAAGCGTACTTGAAAAGATGTGAATAAAAAAAAATTTCCAAGTTGCAAAGATTCCTGAAATTTTGTTCAGTCAAAATAACTTATTGGGTGAAATTGCTTAAATTTCGTAAAATGAGCGATAAAAAAGTGGCATTGAAATACGATTTTCCACAGAATCATTTACTTGGTCGCGCCTACTTTTGCCTCTTGGAAGGCGACAAAATGGAGCACGCCGATGCCCAGTTCAATTTTGTGCTGAATCAGTCGCCGAACAATATACCCTCTTTGCTGGGCAAAGCTTGCATCGCTTTCAACAAAAAAGATTATCGAGGTGCTTTGGCGTTTTACAAAAAAGCCCTGAGGACGAACCCAAAGTGTCCAGCTGCTGTAAGACTCGGAATGGGGCATTGCTTCATGAAGCTCAACCTCCAGGAAAAAGCTCTTCTGGCTTTCGAGCGCGCTCTCGAACTGGATGGGTCCTGCGTTGGGGCCCTAGTGGGCCTCTCCGTTTTAAAACTGAACCAGCAAGAACCGGAAACCATAAAACAGGGCGTGCAAATGTTGTCGAAAGCTTACACTTCAGATTCGACGAATCCCATGGTGTTGAACCATTTGGCGAACCACTTTTTTTTCAAAAAAGATTATTTGAAAGTTCAGCATTTGGCATTGCACGCTTTCCATAACACGGAAAACGAGGCCATGAGAGCGGAGAGTTGTTATCAACTCGCGCGAGCTTTTCACGTGCAGGTGATTAGAAAAGCAAATTATCTTTGTGGCATGGTATCTATTCTGCATACATTTTTTATGCCTTCTTGACATTTTGCGTGGATATATTGACATTTTACGCCCAATATTAACAATGCACAAAAAACTTATATACACTAAATACCCTCCCAATTTCATTAAAGCGACGACTTTCTCTTCGCACACTTTATACAACTTACTATTTTTCAGGGTGATTACGATCAAGCCTTCCAGTATTACTATCAAGCCACGCAATTCGCGTCTCCGAATTTCGTTTTGCCACATTTCGGTTTGGGACAAATGTACATTTACCGCGGGGACTCGGAAAACGTACGATGGCCCTTTAATTTTCCAACCAATTTTTGAACAATCTTGGCATGAGAAACTTTTCTTTCCCAGGCAGCTCAATGCTTCGAAAAAGTATTAAAAGTCCAACCGGGTAATTACGAAACCATGAAAATCCTCGGATCGCTGTACGCGAGTTCCACTTCGCAGTCGAAAAGAGACATCGCTAAAAGTCATCTGAAGAAAGTAACGGAGCAGTTTTCCGAGGACGTCGAAGCTTGGATCGAGCTCGCGCAAATTTTGGAACAGAGCGATTTGCAGGGAGCTTTGAGCGCTTATGGAACCGCGACCCAAATGTTGAAAGAAAAAGTCAACGTCGAAATACCACCTGAAATTTTGAACAACGTTGGCGCGTTGCATTTCAGGTTGGTAATTTCAACAATAAGGACAAATTTTTGCTGTGTAATCCAATAAACGATCGCCAGCTCGTATGCACGAGAGAGACACAGATAGAGGTGCGCGTTAAGAGATGCGAGTCGGACGGAGAGAGGAGAAGATTATTTCCGTGTATACTCCCTCGGCCGGCGATCGTAATTGGAAATCAAATTGGATTTTTTCAGTAGGGCAGAGCACAACCATTGCGCATTAAATTATAATTAGGTTTTGATTATTCTTTTGCAGATTGGGAAATTTGACTGAAGCCCTGAAAAATAAGGAAGAATCCTTAGTAAGGTCGAAAGCTGAAGCCGAGAATGACAGAGCTTATTTTAATTCCATCATGGTGACAACAACCTACAATTTGGCACGTTTGAACGAAGCGCTATGCTTTTTCGATCGGGCAGAAAAATTTTACAAAGACATTTTGAAGGAACATCCGAATTATGTGGATTGCTATCTTCGTCTTGGCTGTATTTCTCGCGATAAAGGTCGAACTGAATTCAGTGATTTATAAAGAAAAGTTTGTTAATTTATTCGATTATTTGATATAATGATTTGAATTTACTATATTTATACGAGTTTTTCGGGATCCTGAAAATTTTGGGTATCCCGAAATGTTCGGGAATTAATTAATTTATCTCAATTTTATCCAAATGTCAAAGAAAAAATTAGTATGTGATTGAAGCTACTTTTGATCCTGAATATTCTACACTACTAGAATTTACTGAACTCATCTAGTATTCCACAGGTCAAATTTACGAAGCCTCCGATTGGTTCAAAGACGCTTTGCGCATCAACAACGAGCACCCCGATGCTTGGTCTTTGCTGGGGAATTTGCATCTCGCGAAAATGGAGTACGGGCCTGGGCAGAAAAAATTCGAGAGGATTTTGAAAAACCCCACGGCGAGCAACGATTCTTACTCTCTGATCGCCTTGGGAAATATTTGGTTGCAGACGTTGTACCAGTCGGGGAGAGATAAGGAAAAAGAGAAGAGACACCAAGACAGAGCTTTGGCTATGTACAAGCAAGTTTTGAGAACCGACCCAAAAAATATTTGGGCGGCCAATGGGATTGGAGCTGTGTTGGCTCATAAAGGGTTCGTTGATTTTGACGAAACTGGAAAAAGAAACACACTTTCAATCAACTTTCTGATTGTTTAAATTTATTTACAGTTGCGTCATCGAAGCCAGAGACATTTTCGCTCAAGTTCGAGAAGCAACTGCCGAATTTAGCGACGTTTGGTTGAACATTGCTCATATTTACGTCGAGCAGAAACAATACGTCAGTGCTATTCAAATGGTAACATCACGTTACTCAGTTTATGTTTTACAAAATTGGGGATGAAAATGGAGATGAGCGAAATCGTCTTTGTTTTTAGTATGAAAACTGCTTGAGGAAATTCTACAAGTACCATCACATCGAGGTCTTGCAATATTTGGCTCGAGCTTATTTTAAAGCTGGCAAATTGAGAGAAGCGAAGATGACTCTTCTCAAGGTACGTTTTTTTTACCGTTGCTGGTCATTTTTCCGAATCCAATTTTCTGTGAAATCATCATCACGAAAATTTGACTGTGGAAAAATGATGATTCGGAAAATTGACTGGGAATCCATTTCCACTTACTTAAGTTTTCCTGTGTATTTCAGGCTCGAAGAATCGCGCCACAAGACACGATTCTCCTGTACAACATTGCTTTGGTCCTCCAAAAGCTTGCCACGTTTATTCTGAAAGACGAAAAATCCACTTTGACGACAGTCTTGCAAGCCGTGCAAGAGTTGGGTTTGTCGTTAAAGTATTTCGAGTACTTGACCACTCACGGCGACAGAATGGACCAACTCGCGCAGGCCGAAGTCCAAAAGTGCCAGGATTTGCTTTCCCAAGCTCAATACCACGTCGCAAGAGCTCGAAGGTTGGACGAGGAAGAGAAACAGCTTCGCAAGAAGCAGGAAGAGGAAAGGTAAACTGTTCAAACAAGTATTTAATAGTTACTTGTATATCTAGGCGCTAAAGTATGACGCTCAAAATCATCGTTCTCCTTTTTGCTTTTCAAAGGCAATCCTACAAACTGCGGCAGAGCGAAGAGCGAAAGAAATTGGAAGACGAGCGTCGAAAAAAGGAGGAAGCCATGTTGCAAAAACGCCAAGAATACGTGGAGAAAACGAAGAGTGCACTCGTGTTCGGGGACATGCCCTCGGAAAAATCTGGCAAGAAAAAAAGAGGGCGAAGCGAGGTGTACGTCAGCGACAGCGATCACTCCGGCGTCGAAGGTGGCGACGAAAACGCCGCTGTTGGCGAGAGAAAGGAAAAGAAAAGACGCAGCAAAGCTCCTGGAGAAGGCAGAGACCACGCGCGGAAAAGGAAGTTCAAAAAAGGAGAAAGTGGAGGTAATTTACAAAAGTGTTCTCCAGTTGTTGAGCCAATGTTGATGAGTTTTCTTTCAGGATCCGAAAGCGATCGGCCAAAACCAAAAAGAGGTCGGAAAATTGCCGGAAACAAATCCGGCCAAACGAAAAAAGTTCACGAAGTTCCCAAAGGAAAAATTCGATCCAAGGAGACGATTTCGACGAGTGAATCAGATAGCGATGATAACCGAAAAGCATCCAGCGGGTAAATTGACGTTTTACCTACTTTTGGTTATCATACCTAAAGCTTTGGCTGTACTACCCAAAAGTTTGCCTTGATATTTCAGGAACGAAAGCGGCGCGGAAAAGAAGGACACGAAAAGGAAAATCGAGTCTGAGTCAGATGATTCACGAGCCTCGAGGTCAAAGTCAAGGTCGGGATCTCCAAGTGGTTCGGCGAGTTCCAGATCGCGGTCTAGGAGTCGCTCGAAATCCCGTTCCGTTTCGAGATCCAGGTCTCGATCGCGATCCGCGTCCGGGTCTCCTAGAAAAAGTAGATCCAAGTCGAACAGCAGATCTCGGTCCCGTAGTTCAAGGTCAAGGAGCGGATCCAAAAGTAGGTCGAGGTCGAGGTCGGGGTCAAAGAGTGGTTCAAGGTCAAGGTCAAGGTCAAGGAGTGGATCAGGGAGCAAGTCGAGGAGCAGGAGTCGCAGTGGAAGTGGATCTGCACGGTGGGTTATAATCTACTAATTTACACGTAAAAAGTGGTAGGGGGACACTTTTCCCAATCAACTTTTCCCAAAAGATCCTGTTCCCAATGAGAAGTGTTCCCCAAAGTACTTTATTAAGTACTATAAAAATGATATATTTATTGTAGTACTATTATTATTATTATTATTATTATTATTATTATTATTTACATTATTAATTATTGTTATTATTATCATTATTATAATATAATTATAATACTTTGATTTTTTCAAACGCAAATTGATTCAAAACAAATTAACGACAATTGTATTCTAATTTTTTAATATAAAAAATATTTATTCATAAAATGTATGTAAAAAACAAGAAAATTTCAATAATTTCAATAACTACAATGATGATAAAATTTATTAAATAT
>JAPYZL010166302.1:0-10320 GCA_030522825.1 Platygaster orseoliae
AGTCTATTGAACGAAAAAATCGGATCAAAATCACGGGAGATGATGCCGAAAAAAACTTTAAACAATAAATACTCGCAAAATCGATGTAAACAAAAAAAACGGTTTGGAGGTTTAACTACTGGGGCTACATGTAACCACTTTTTGATTGTTCCAGCCAAATATAAATTTCGTGTTGAACTGTGTAATCAAAGTATCAAACAGATCGCGCGTAGCGCGTAGGCCACGTCAGAATCAACGTCTTCCCTGACTAACTTAATGTTAGAATTCCATCATGATATATACATCAATTTAAAGATAAAAATATGGGTTTTCTTTTAAAGGCAAAAGAAAAAAAAATCATAAATGTCCGAATGCGCTCAAAATTAAGAAATGTGTTTAAATTCATTTTTTTCGATCGAAATATTATTCAAAATAAATTATAATTATTTTTTTCCGAAAGAGCAGGAAAAATGGTAAAAAAAACCTCTGATGCATAATTTTGATAAATTCAACGTTACAGATGTTATAAAGCAACGAAAATGGTCGTGCCGAAAAAACGCTGAGTTGTGAGGTCCCTGTATCTAGGCAACCCGTTCATATTTCTTCCCTCCGTTTTGCACAAATAATATAGACCAATGGAGCACTAATTTCACAAAGTTTCGCCAACATCCGTGACAGTATTTTTTTCGAACGGGTACACTTGACGTATTTCGCCCCTTAAACTTAAAAACATTTATTACAAAATTTATAAAAAATAATTGAAGTGACGAAGAATCTGATAAATATTTTTGATCTGAAGTTTTTGCAGAAAAATCTTTGATTTATGGATATATTTTATGAGATATCAAAAATTTAACTGCATATATATATATATATATATATATAATAGGGTGTCCGTTATTTTGGCGATGTCGTAATTTTTTCCATCCCCCCCCCCTTGAAAACTTTTAAAATAAATTTAAAAAATTATTCTTAAATTTGAAGGTGATAGGTTCATATTAACACGTGCCCCACAGCCGTGGAAATTTCAAATGTAAATAACACGTGTTTTCAGCCTAATTCACAAGAATATTCATAACTTTTTTCTTGGTTAACATAAATTCATAAAACTTGGTAGATTTTTAGGTCATGATACAGGGAACAAAACCCTATTTTTGCAGAATTTCGAAAACATATCATCATAGCGTTACAACCCTCCAAAGTTCACATTTTTCATTTTTCCTACCATGGACCATGTAAATTCACAGTTCATTTTTTTCCAAACACATTTTCGCGTATTTTGAGTTATGTAAAGTGCTTCGTAAGATTCATGGCTCCATGTTTGATTGATTTATGGTCATAAAAATCATCAGCTCATGTCGATTTCATATTTTTTGACAATCATTGGGTGCATATTCTACTATACAAGGTGTTTCACAGTGAACGGAAATCCTTGACATCATGAATTTCTCATAAGTTTCTACAACAATTTTCTTTTAGCCATTTTTTACAAAACTGACAATCATGAAAATCATTAAGGTTTGAATTTCAAACAGTAAATGCGCTTTTTTGACAAGTTGGAACCTCTTTTCACACGTATATATGTACAAACCACATGCGACCCACATACCAATGGAGGTATACGTTTACGTATAAAAAGGGATAGCTACCCCCTTAAAAAATTTTTTACAGTAAAACGCAATAACACGTGATTTTTATTAAAAAAAAAGGAACAAATTATTTTTTTTCAGCATATTTTGACCAAAACTCGTATTTTTTAAGGATAAGACCAAAAAACAAAGGGAAGATTCATCCCCTTTCTGGGAGTGGAAAATTTAGAAAAAATATATTATTTAGTTTTTTCTCCAAATAATTCGTTTACAGAAGGAATTCGTTCAAAAATATTTTTTTGTCTGTGACGTATGCACAAATCAGAATTAAACTCCCCCTACTTTAGAGGTTGAACCTACCCTTAAAACCGTTTTTTAGCAAATGAAAAAAAATCGCATCTCTTCGATTTTAATCTACTACAAAATCAAAAGCTAAACAATCGACATTTCGACCTGCTGGGAGCCTTTTCTTGTCAGTAAAATATGACGAAAATTTGAGTATAAAGTTTGGTCCGTGGTTTTTATTCCAGCTTGTCGAAAAAGCGCATTTACAGTTTGAACTTCAAACCTTAATAATTTTTTTGATTGTCAGTTTTGTAAAAAATGGCTTAAAGAAAATTGTCGTAGAAACTTATGAGAAATTCATGATTTCAAGGATTTCCGTTCACTGTGAAACACCTTGTATAGTAGAATATGCACCCAATGATTGTCAAAAAATATGAAACCGACATGAGCTGACGATTTTTATGACCATAAACCAATCAAACATGGAGCCATAAATCTTACGAAGCACTTTACATAACTCAAAATACGCAAAAATGTGTTTGGAAAAAAATGAACTGTGAATTTACATAGTCCCTGGTAGGAAAAATGAAAAATGTGAACTTTGGAGGGTTGTAACGCTATGATGATATGTTTTCGAAATTCTGCAAAAATAGAGTTTTGTTCCCTGTATCATGACCTAAAAATCTACCAAGTTTCATGAATTTATGTTAGGCTGTTATGTGAATTAGGCTGAAAACACGTGTTATTTACATTTGGAATTTCCACGGCTGTGGGGCACGTGTTAATATGAACCTATCACCTTCAAATTTTAGAATAATTTTTTTCATTTATTTTAAAATTTTTCAAGGGGGGGGGGGATGAAAAAAATTCCGACATTGCCAAAATAACGGACACCCTAACATATATATATATAAAGTATACATCACGAAATTCACTGTGTACTTGTATTTGATTCATGACACTCATAACTCAAAAAAAGTTTAACAAAACCTATTATCATTTGTTCGTGAAATATACCTATAGTGGACACATATATCACATGTTATCATTGACAAGTTGATAATATTCTCGCCTTTTATAAGCCTTCGAAGCTTACTTCGGTGTTTTTTACAACTGCATTACTAGCAGCTTTAAAAACGTCTCTGACTTCATCAAATTTTCAAAATATTCAATATGTATGCCATGGCTCTGTGTCTGATTATATACGTTACCTACATACAATTTTCAGGAGTGTCAGCTTTCTGTGAGTATTTCAAAAATATTCACTCAACAAGATGTTAAGATTGAAATGTTTTATAAATCATGTTTGGAGAATAATTTAATGCTTGCAATGTCATTTAATGATTTCCATCAATATTTTTTGATCCACATTTTTCGTTGGAAAATTGATTTGATTCAATCAAACTTCTAGTCTATTTCATTTATATACAGTGTACTAGCAAATTCACTCTTTTTAGAAAATTTTTTAATTTTTCCTTGGTAGAATCGTTTTTTCTTTCAAAAAATACTGTTGAAACATTTTTTCCACGTGAATCAAGATAGCTGATTAAATAAATATCGAAGCTTTGTTTTAAACTGAAATATAATTTGAGAATGATTCCTTACCAACTTGGAACCTTATAAAATTCTTATAAAGACTTTTTATAAAGTGGCCTTATAAAATCCTTAAAAGAATTTTAAGGATTTTATAAAGTGTCCTTATAAAATCCTTGTAAGTTTTTGAAAACGTAGAAGGAATTTTAAAATTTATAAAGCTACGAAATTCTATAAAATTTTTTCTTTATAAAGATTTTATAAGGTCGCATAATTAGTAATATTAATTTTATAAAGATTTTATAAGGGCGCCTTATGAAAAATGGAAAATTTTATAAGGAATTCAGATTTTTATAAGGATTTTATAAGGTTTCAAGTAAATAGGGTTATAGGGACAAATTATTCTGGCAACAGAACAGATGATATTCTTTAATTGGCAAATTTATTCTTTGAAGAAATAATAAATAATAAAATAAAAGAACATTATATCTTAGAAAACTATAAAATCAGCAACGGAAAATTTCGTGAGTAAGACTTTTTTTCAGGTGACACAAGAAAACAGATATGTGGTGGTGGGGGAGGAAGAAGACCTTTTTAATATAATTTATATATTTAATAGAAATGATTTGTTATCACTGGTTATAAATGAAATCCGAAAAATGTAAACACATCTAACAAGAAAATGTTAATTTTTGAAAATCATGTTTTATGTATGAACTTATGCTCAATAAAGAAATGAATTGAAATCTATTCAAATAAAAATATGAAATCAATATTTATTTCTGTATAAAAAAATTACTGATGTTGTGTGACAGATTTTTTTCCAGACTATTTTTGAGAATTTACTCACAAGTAAGCTTTTCAATTTCTTTAAACGCGGTTTAGTTTTTTCGACTTATGATGATGATTGACTTCAAAATAAATGTATATTTTAGAAAAATTTTCATTTGTATCTCCGCTATATCCTTGCAAAAAGAGGTCTTCCAAAAAAATTTTGTAATTATGGTTCACACAACTTTGAGAATCTGATAGTAGAAAAAAATAAAATGTAATCTTTTTTTCAATCTATATAAAGTAGTATGATTATTGTCCGATAACTTTATAAATATTTATCACATCAATTTTCAAAATGGTGGAACTTGAAAAAAAAGAAATTTTGTTTCTTGCCTGTTTTTGAGTTTCAAAAATTAGTAAAAAATGTATCATAATTAATAGGAAGCTGAAAGGGAAGGGACTGAACACAAAATGACCACTTAAGTAGGATTTTCGAAATCGTGTGAACCATCAATCCAGACTTTTTTTAGAAAGCCTTTCTTCACAATAATGCAACGGATACTAATGAAAATTCGTTCAAAAACATACATTCATTCTGTCATTGAAGAATTTATAAATAAAAAACTACGTTTCGAAAAATTGAAAACTTTCACATAGCAGTATAGGAATCACATAGGAGTACCCCCTGATCTAGACAAAAATTCCAATGACGTGAAAGGTGATTTAGAGGTTTTTTTTACATATAAAACGAATGAAACAAGCAAAATCTTTTATTATGTCACTATTTCATAAAAATCCCTGAAACCCCAAACTTATTCCAAACCCAAACTCTCCTCAATCAGTGCATCGCCCACCCCTGTCCCCAACATGGCCTGCACTGAAGACATAGGTAAGCCCCCGAGCCTCATTAGAGTCGGTCAAAGTTTACTAATCAATATCAGTCGGCTTTGCGGGGATGAAAATTCGATACGGCACATTGCCAAGGCTGGACCTTTCGAATTCGCGAACCTTTCCGATGCAGGGAAAAGGGAGAGGGCTGAAGAAGAGAGGGAAAGAAGCAACGAGTGCCGTTAATTATCGCGTCGTCTCAGACTAGTCGCGAACGCAGCACTCGAGGTCGGAAAAGCGAACTGCCTCGAGTTCTTTCTCCTCTGTAGGGCGTAGGCTGAAGAGCATGCTTGCCAAGAGATGAAAAATTGGAGTATTCCCGAGGTCCGGGACGTGAAGAACAGTCCGGGGCTTCTAGGTAAATGCTCGATTGCGAAGTACGAATAAACCAGGACTAATGCCTTCGCAAGAGGCGAAATTAATTTTCCTGCAGGTGAGGTCAAGTATGGCTGAAAACAGCCCTGTGATACGAAGGCCTCGAATTGACAAGTTGCATCAATTTTGTGTATTGCTGATATCGTTAGTTTATCAAAAAATATCAGATACGTATATTTTATTTTTGTCATATCTCAAAAATTGATGGAGGACACATCATTTTAAAAAGTCAAACCAAGAGATTTCATTCTTACTATATGACGTCATTTGCATACTCAGTATATCTATGTACACGAAATTGAAAATTTACATTTCTTCTAAAATAATTATTTTTGAGAGAAACAAAAAATTCATATTGTATTTTTTCAATAATAATTGAAACATATATTGCTATATTTTATTTTTTTCCATGCAACTTTTTATTTGGGGTCCGAAAGTGAAGATAAAGTTGTAGGTGGCACAAGGGGTCATCCCAGAGAAATGGCGTCAAAATTGCGAGGAATTTCAAGTATTTGAAAGAAATAATGAATATAAAAATGAAGTTCTGTTGAAATTTCATAATCTACTTTTTAAAACATAAAAGATAGAAATTTAAACTTGAAAGTGACAAAGATATCGAAAAAAATTATGAAAGTAGAACATCTGGTAAACAAAACATCATTTTTATTGTAAAATTTATTTTCAAAAAAGAAATTTCAAGTGTTTCCGGATAAAATATTGTTTTAATATGTCAATGGAATTATTGATTGATTTTTCTATTTATTATAATAACATTATTTCATTTTATCAACGTATACATATGAATTAAATGTTTTGTTTATTATTTTTTTTTGTTCAACTTTATAATTTTGTATGAAAAATCACAAATAATTCACGAATAATGATTTTGCTCTGGCAACAAAAAAAATTTATTGGAGCAACAGAAAAATGAGCTACTACTGCAATAAAAATTCGTTCTATCAAGTTTTGATGAAACAGTACATATTTTTGTTGCGACAGCTAATTCTTTTTTCGTACATATATATTTTTCCTTATATTTAAAAACTTGTCATCAATTTTCGCACTTATTCAGCTCTCACAACGATTTATTGCTATCTGTCAGAAATTTATTTGTACTCTCGTTTACAATACTGCATATTTTTCTTCCTTTATTTGCCGTGTTATGTTAAAAATTCATTGATGAATTATAAATAATATATTTTTATTTATGGGAATCAGTTAGTAGAACTAATTATGTGACTTTTATTTTGATAATTATCACCTTTTCTGTTTTTGAAATCTCTATATTTATTTCCTGTAATAAAATCTGTGAATTAAAGAATTTGCACAAGTAAATTTTGTAAGGTGTTTTTTTTTAATAAATCAAGTATTTTAATCATCTTTGTAAAACATTAAAAAAGTATCGAAATGAAAAGAATTTAACGAAAAATCCATGCACAAGCTTCGTAAAACCATTTTGTTCGTGTTTGAATGTATCAAAATTTAATTATTTTCAGTTTTAATGGGAAATTACAAAAAAAAAACCTTACTATCTATGTGGAAAATTACGATATCAACGGATAATATAAATTTGATAGTCTAAATAATTCTTGTGATTTCCATTTAAAAACCACTAAAAATACAGTATTTTACAAATAAAAAAAACTTGAAACGTAAGAAAAATAAACTTTGATCAAAAACCCTTGTCAGTAACTTCTTCTTTCAGCTTGAAAATTTTTTATCGTCTTACATCAATATTCAATGTTGATATAAACTTCAGTAATAGTCAAAAATTAAGAATGGAAGAATTGAAAATATCAAAAACTAAGATAAACATTTTTTTCGAATTAGAAACGCATAAAAATACTGCAAAATTACTGTCACTGTACGTAAACATCAGTGCTTGCACAATAAACTGTTTTTCAACGCTATGAAGAAATTGCGATTTCCTCTTAAACTTAGTTTGTCCAAAATGTAATCTTTCCAACTCCATAAAAAAAATACGACTTTCTCCACATTTTAAAAAAGAATTTTCAATCAGAATTTCCTCTTTCTACAAAACTCATCTTCGACTTGTCCTGCAAACTTTGCATCCATTTATGCACTTGTCAATAAATACTTTATTCCCTCAGTAAATGTTCGATAAAGCCATTCGATGAAAACCTGACATAATTCCCAGATTCAGTATTTCAAGCTTGCAATATCTCAAGATTGCGTAAATTAGAAGTGGAACAAGCTTAACGATTCAACAACCCGGATCGATATAATGCGAGGATCGCGATATCAATAAATGCAACAATGACACCGAAGAGATGAGCCCCCCCCCTTCTTCTCTCATCTCACCCGACGGAACACGGCCCAGGAAATTGGCGTCATTACACGCGTGCAGAACTTCCGTCTCCAGATCTAGTTACGCGCCCCCTTGAAATGGGAAATCGAACTGAATCGGGAATATGAAATAGACAACTTATCTCTTACGGTGAACACTCAAAAACAACAGGAATTTCAAATCACCAAATGAATAAATTTTGAATCACCAAATGAACTTTCAACCCTAACCTTTTTTAAGTTCTCTTCAGATATCTAAATATATAATGGAACACGTAATACAATTAAAATAAAATTGCTCTTTTTAACTTTCAGAAATTTCTGTTCTTACTTTTTGTTCACTTTTTCTTTCATTTTTTTACCTCTAATTATTGTTACTTATAAAAGTACTCCAAAACTCAATTTTTTTCTCCAAATTTTCACCTGCAGAACCTGAGGTAATTTGAACTTTTTCAGAAATTTTCTTTGAGAAGATGTAAGATATAAAAGCGTTGAAAACAAAGTCCATTAAAACGTTAGAAAGCACTGAGTCGCAGTTAAGGTAAACCGTAACGATTCATCACAATTTAATTTTCTCTTTAACTAAACTTTGCGAGTCTTTTTTCTATGACAAGAGTTCGTGAAAAATTCCCGAGATTAATTCCGTTTGAGGAGTCCCAATAAAAGTCTAACGACTCAAGAAAGTTCAGCTAAAAGCTTGAAGCAGTCAACCAAAGAGTAATTTTTACTTTCTGTCGTCGCGATAACTAGTTTAGAAAGGGAAAAACGAAACCACTGCCATTGAAATAATTACAGTATAAAATTCTAGCAAGTTTCATTAGGAAAACAATTACATCATAGCTTTATTTTAATTTCTTCAAACGTGGATCACCTTTTTATCAATTTTCCTCTTGTCTTATGATAAGCATGGATAAAAATTGCTTAGAATCATAAAATTATATCTTGTTTCAGTTTTTTTCTTTCAAAGGTAATGTTTTTGAATAATTTGTTTTAGGGATCTATGGATTTTTTCCTTTTGGTTCTTAAAAACGCTAAACCATTCAGTGCTTTTGGAAACGTTCCCGGATTGGGATAAAAGCGCTTTGTTAACTTTTCAACTGAATAAACCTCGACCACATATCTCCCATAATCCAGAGAATTATCATTTTTGCATTCCTCTTATCTGGAAAAAAACCCTTAAATGCATGTAAACGCCACACAAATCCCTCGAAACTCTACTAAAGAAGATAAACTTAAACATTAATCACCACTCGAAAAAATTCCCGTTCTAATACTGAAAAAAGTTGGGGGAGCAAAGATTTATGTGCGCAAAAAATAATCAAAGGCTTCTTCTCTTAATTATAGAATAGATAAACTGAACATGAAAAAATTCGAATTTTCCTACTGTAAATTAGTCCGCGTTCATTTTCAACAATAATAATTCATAAATAAACGTTTACTTTATCATTTTACATTTTAACTAACAAAATTAATAATTCAAGAGTTTAATGTAAAAAAATTTCATGGAACCGTGTTTATTTTTATTCCGAATAAAAATATTGGAAATTACAATATAATTAGTCCAGTTTCAATATAAGTATATTTAATTTGTTTCATCTAACTTATTTATATTATCTATTTATCAAATCACAATGATTCATATTATATTTCTAATTAAAATAAACTGCTGTTAAAAAAATCAACTAACAAAAATGAAAATAAATTAGTCGAATTCGAAAGCACGGTAAATCTACTGTACCTTACAATAATTATTAATTTTTTCATTGCCTTCATGTTGAACACTTAAAATTCCAGATACAATAAAAACAATGATAAAAATAAGTAATCACGATTTCTCAAAAATATATAATGACATTTGATTCTGATGGAATTCGTAGAGCAGGGTCGATAAATAACAACACGAGAACAACTTCCAGATCAACTCACGTTTATTCAAGTAAAAATAGCAATAATCTTTGTGGAGTAACAAAACCCCGGGCGAACGATCCTTGTGAACAACAAGCAGTGAAAACGAAGTGACAAAAGGTTGGGTCCGCGACAGTGGTGCTCCGCAAGTCGGAACGGGAAATTCAAAGTTGAAATGCCCAAAATACCAACACTCCTCCTCATTTCAATAAACCACAAGTAAAATCGACATAAAGACATCGTGAATGACTCCATACATCTCCAAAATACAAAGACAACCAATAATCATAAAATAAAAATAAAATAAAATGAGATCTTGAACATCAGTAAATCCCTAGTGATAACGTGAATCAACACCTCACAAAATTGCACAAGTCATTCCACTCCAGTTCTACAATAAAACCAAAGAAATCGAATAACGTAAGAAATACAAGAAATCAATGCCTCCTCACGTCTACCAGTCCAAGTCTTCCACAAAGTTCCTCGTGTTGTCCTCTTGGGAGAGCCTTGGTGAGTATGTCGGCCACTTGCTCCTTGGTGCCAACATATTGGACGTCGATGATCTTCCTCTCAGCAAGGTCACGAACAAAATTGTATTTGATGTCCACGTGCTTCAGCCTCTTATGTTCCCAGCGGTGTAAGAGTTTGATGCATGACTGATTGTCCTCGAAAATCTGTAAGGGGC
>JAPYZL010166363.1:0-18122 GCA_030522825.1 Platygaster orseoliae
TCTCTTTGTTTCTAAATTTATAGTGATTGACAGTAAAAATGCCAAAAGAAAAAGAAAATATCAATGAATTTTTATCGCGAATGGTTCGGGAATATCCTGATGCAATTCGATCAGATCGATCAGTTATTTAAAGAAATTTCTGCTTGTATTGCAATCTTTTGGTCAATGCAACGAGAATATTTATGGCCAAACAACATCTGGCGACATTAACGCACAAAAAAGCAGCTAGAAGACATAAAAAGATTATGGAAAGCACACTGATTTCAGAATTTCAAAAACATCCAGATATTAACCCTTCCAATTTGGATCTATGCAAAACTTTTTTGCAAGCTAACATTCCTTTGAAAAAAATCAGTCATCGAAGTGTACTACTACTATATTATCCACTTACTTCAACTAACGTTGAACGTTCTATTTCAATTTATTCTACTTTTTTGACCGACAGACGCAAGTCATTTCTTTTTGATAATCTAAAGAAATACGTAATTGTGCATTGTAATTTAGAAAATGGCGAAGAATAAAACGATTACACAATAATGTACTTTTAGAGTTGCATTTTTTCGTGCATATTATCGGGGCATATTTTAATGTTTTTTTTGGGCATATCTATGCGCATATTTTCATTTTTTTAAGCATATTTTTAGCTGCTTTAGTCATGACACTCAATTGTCAAAAAAATTTTGATCAGCATAACAATATACAAATATTTTATAATACTTGTACAATTTTTTATAATAAGCAAGTATTTTATACAAGTATATTACTTATTCATTCAATTTATAATATAAAAGTATTACATACAAATATTTTATAATACTTATACAAGTGTTTATAATAAACAAGTGTTATATACAACTATTTTATAATATTTATACAATTTTTAATCAAACACATTTTTTTACAAGCATTTTGCTCATTTGTTTAATTTATAATAAGCAACTAATATACTTATTTATTTAATTTATAATAAACAAGTATTTTCCTCAACGTAAAAAAAAACTAATCAATTAATTATCACTTAAACTTTATTACCATCGATTTCTCGTTTGAAAAAAAAGCAATAATTGAGGACTCCCTACATTTTTTTTTTTTTCAGATAAATCTTGGATAAATTTTAAATTCTTCCGACGCGTCAATTCACATCACTGACCAGATTACTAGGCAATCGGGAAGGTGCATCAATTTTTTTTATTGTTGATATCGTTAGTTTATCAAAAAATATCAGACACGTGTTTTTTCTTTTTGTCATATCTCAAAAATTGACAGAGACACATTGCTTCAAAAAATCTAACAGAGTGACGTCATTTGCATGCCCAGTATATCTATCTATAAAGAATTAAAAATTCACATATCCTCTAAGATAATTCTTTTGCAGAGAAACAAAAAAATACGTATCGATTTTCTTTCAAAAACAATAAATACATATGTTGCCAAATTTCATTTTTTTTTTTTTTTTTTTCATGCGACTTCCCGACTGCATAAAAATTTCTCTAATTCCTCTTACTTGTCAATGCAAATTTTCTCGACTTGTGGCACGAGCACTTGCAGCAACCTCATGATCGTTTGCAAGGGCAGTTTATTTTTCCATTGGGAAACCCATTCGGCCGACGGTACCCAAAGGTTCACGTTGCCAGTCGAGTTTGCCGTTTCGGATACTCGAATTTCACCTTTCTGTGGAAAAACAAAAAACAAATGTTAAAGATACGATTATTCGATAAACACTCCATTTCAATGTAGAATTATTATATATTAAATCGATCAATGGGAACCAAAAACTGTAATTGGGGACGAGTAATAATTATCAACAACCAATTATTTATCAAGCTTTCGGTCATATATTTAACCCTATTCAGGAACTACAAAAATATATTTAAACAATTATATTATTAAAAAAAATCAATATGTTATACTTTAAATATATCAATATATTAATACAAAAATATATTAAAGAACGATATTCTTATCGATTCGTTCATTAAATAAGTATACGTGGTGTTAAAGTTCGTTAGTATGAGTTGAGAGGCCTTTGACTGAAGTTCCTAATTTTTGATTGTACGTTTTGACTTTATTTTGTGTCTCGAATAATTGATTTTTGAATTATTAGTGAGGTTTTATTACAATTGACTGTGACTATGATTGTTTATGATTTGATACTATACCTCATAAAATTATGGGAATTCGAATTAGGAACCTATTGTAAATCTTTCGGACATTATAATTGTAAGTGATTGGATTATAGATTTAAGATTGTGAAATTAAAAAAGGATAAATAATTGGGTGTTCATAATAATTACTCGTCCCCAATTGCATTTTTTTGCTCCATTTAGTCGATTTAATATTTAATAATTCTATGTTGAAGATATGGCTGAAAAAAGGGACTTGTACGTGGTTGAAACCGACCGGCACGATGGAATTGGTGCGTTTCAGGCGACTGTCTTCTTCCTGCTCTTCAACCTGTTTTTCCTCATCTTCCAATTCTTCGCAAGATTCCTCGTTCGATTTTTCAAGGCCGCTATCGACAGCTGGGGGAGTGAGAGGGTGCGCAGATTCTTTCTCCGTCATTTTTTCGATACCTAGGCACAATTTTACAAACCATTTTTAAGATTGAAAAATAAACCACGATTTTATCCATTAAAGTATCGGAAAATTATAATAACAAAAAAATCCCAACCTTAAAGACTTGAAATTCAAATTCCAAAACGCTCCATATTTATGTCAGGGAAATCGATCCAAAAGAGCCAAAAAATCTTTTCAACGAATTTATTCTTCAAATTTTTATCTCATTATTCTGAGCTTTCGGCCACACAATTGAGCCCTCATCAGGAACTATTATAATAATAAAAACCGCCAATCATCACATAAATCAATTCGATTAATTCACATAAAAATATATCCTCAAAAAAACTCACAGTACGATTAAGTAGTTATCTCCTAAACGTCGATATTTTTTAGTATAACAAAAAAAGGAGGTTTCTAAACAATATGAACATGACGTAAAGTCATCTTTTGTCAAAAAAAATTGATGAACACTCCTCTACACAACCATCGACGACAAAGTGTAACGTTATAATGAGAACCAATTCTGAATCCAAGTAAAAATAAAATAACAGAAAATGAACTGATAAGCTTCTTTCAAAAACCCGCCAATATAACCATCATACACAGAAGCGAGGAATTTTGTATCCTCTTGTCTATTTAAAGTATGACATGTCCCCTTAATATGTAACATCTCAGAGATTAATTCTTCCTATGATCAACCTCCTTGTCTAAAATCCTGACCCCATCCCAGTCAAATTCATGATTTTCATCTATTCTATGATTCATCAAAACACTATGGCTACTAAAAGAATGTCTTATGTTACTTCTATGTTCCATTATCCTAGTTTTCAGACATCGTTTGGTCTGGCCCACATACTTGTAATCACAATCCCTACAATCCACCCTACAAACCACATTCTATTGTTTCCATTTATCTAATTTATCTTTCCCTCTTTGTATTATTTTATCATTTAATTTATTTGTAGATTTGCAAATTAAATTAAAACCGAATTTTTTTAATTTATTTATTTTTATGTGAATTTATCGAATTGATTTATGTGATGATTGGCGGTTTTTATTATTATAATAGTTCCTGATGAGGGCTCAATTGTGTGGCCGAAAGCTCGGAATAATGAGATATAAATTTGAAGAATAAATTCGTTGAAAAGATTTTTTGGCTCCTTTGGATCGATTTCCTTGACTGACTTGAAATTCATATTATATAAAAATAAGAATTTTAGAAATTGAAAAGTCATACTTTAATAACTAGGTCGTCGAAGAATAAAAATTATAAAATCCCAGAGGAAATATACTTTTTTGAAAAACCTCTTCAGAAAATTTTTTCAGAAACCTGGAGTATCAAGCAAGGTGGCTTTGAGAGTGCCAGGTTCAGCAGGTTGCGCAGGGTGAGACCCTTCCATCGCCGTTTCCCGACAATTTTCTCCAGGCGGTGAAGATGGCACGTGTCTTCGTTGGCTCTTGCTCAGTGATTTGGCGATCGTATTACAATCACTCGGCAAATTAGCCAAAGCGTGGAAAACTTGTCTTTTTCTTATTATCGTATACACTAGATTACTGTTCCCGTCGAACTGGTACTGGAAAAATAAAACGTAAAAACCATCTAACAATAATTTTTAAGAACAAGAATTTAAAAAAAAGTGAAAATAATGTACTCCATCAAATCTAGAGAATATAACAAATGGTTTTTTCTTATTCTCAAATTTACGAAAATGTTAAAAATCTAAGTATAAATTTATGAAAATACAAAAAAGTATTTTGAATCAAAAGCTTACCTGTATAATATTGTTGAAAATTTCTAGCAGAAAAAATACCAAATGATGATTCGTTGGCGCGGAGAACAGAAACCACGGGGTACTAAAGGCCTCCAGTAAGTGCAGTAATTTCGTACTCGCGACCATCGAGAGGGTTTTCAAGTACGGCGAAACATTGACTAAAATCGTCAAAAGACAATCGAAAAGTGGTTGCAGCCTTTGATGACCAGTTGTTATTATTTTGTGGAAGACTGTCACTAACAAATCGGCGTGGGTTCCTTAAAAAAGGAAAAAAACTATTTTTATATTCGTCAAAAACAGTAAATCATTGTTTTGTTGTTTTTCATTTACCGGTGAATACTGGAATGTCCATGGGAACAGTTGCGGTGTATGGCTTATTGAGCCTCACGCCAAAATTCCTTTCTCCACTTAATAAAAGAAGAATAAACACACCGATGTGCATCAAACCGACTCGAGCTGAAAAATAAAACGATTACTTTGAGGCTTGAGAAAATTACAATGTATGTATTCAAAAGTACATACATTGATCAGCTCTGGAATCGTTGAGATGATACAAAATAGGCACCAAAACTTCCAATACGTCGGAGCTTTTGAGAACGTAGTAGAGGAACTTTTTGTTGTAATCGCAAAGCTTCCAGAAGAATACCAAAAGTTCTTGATGAAAGTGCACCTTTTTGGTCGAGTTTGGTAAATATGTTTGCATCAAAGGATTGTTTAGCAGTCTCGTGATTCCTTTCAAAACGAATTGAAAGTCTGAGGAAATAAAGAGCAGACGTAAAATAATTCGTATAATAATGAATAATGAATTAATGTAAATGAGATACCTTCGTCTCGGTGAATACGACTAAGGTAGTTGATAAAAAGGTTGTCCCCTAGAGCACTTTCTTCGGTAGATGCGCCACAAGTCGTGTCGTGGTCTAAAGTGACTATCAAAATTTGCAGAGCAACGTCGACCAAAGGTTCCAAAGAATCGGCGAATATCAAATGGTTATATGGAACCCCAAGGCCGACTGGATCGTACGCGCAAACAGTGTTGAGGAGTGACGTGAACATTGGTAATGCATGCCTGAACAAAATTCGATGCACAATCACTTGCATTCCTTCATTATCAGAGCGATTGAAAATATGCACGAAAAAATAGAATGATATGCTCAAAAAACATGAAAAATTTGCAAAATATGCAATAATAAATGTACAAAATGTTAAAGAGTATCTTAATCTTTATTCATATTGAAAAATTATCAATTATTTTGAAAACTTCAATAAAAGTCTAAAAAATTTGTATTATCAAGAATAATCAGAAACTTGAAAATTCAATCGAAGTCTAAAAATTCGGGAAAATCTTAAAGAATTTCGAGAATCTTCAATAATTTTAGAAAATCCAAAAAATTACCATACTATCAGGGAACGCTGATATATAAAATTTAACAACTGTGGAAAATTATAAATAAAATTTCAAAAACTGTAGAGTATTAATTAAATTTTCAGAAAATAAAAAAAATGTTCTATCTTGTACGGAGATGATCAATTATTTTGAAAACGTTAATGAGAGTCTAAAATATTTTTAATATCAGGAATAACTAGGAACTTGAAATATTTGAAAGATTATAAATAATATCTAGTAGATACTCAAGAAATTTGTTGGTTATCGTACAGTGACGATAGATTTCGGTAATTCTGTAAAATTACGAAAACTGTGATATTCAAAGAAATTGTGATAACGATAATTTCTGGAAATTCAATCAAAGTCTAAATATTCGGAAAAATCTGGACGAGGTCTAAATTTGTAATATCAGGAATGATCTGAAACTTGAAATATTTGAAAAATTATAAATAATTGTAGAAATTCAAGAAATTTGTAGATTTTTGAACGATGGCGTTAAATTTCGGAAATTCTGTTCAATTACGAAAACTAATATTCGTAAAAATTGTGATAACAATCATTTCCGAAAATTCAATCAAAGTCTAAAAATTCAGGAAAATCTTGAGGGATTTCGAGAATCGTCAATAATTTTATAAAATCCGGAAAATTACTATATCAGGGATCGCTGATATATAAAATTTAACAATTGCGGAAAATTATAAATAAAATTTAAAAAACTGTAGAGTAATAATTAAATTTTCAAAAAATAAAAAAAATGTTCTATCTTGCACGGAGATAATCAATTATTTTGGAAACGTCAGTGAGAGTCTAAAAAATTTGTAATATGAGGAATAATCTGAAACTTGAAATGTTTGAAAGATTATAAATAATTGTAGAAATTCAAGAAACTTTTAGATTTTCGGAAATTCTAATAAATTACGAAAACTGAAAAAATTTAATAATAGCGCGCTCATATGAAGGAAAAAATGGCATGATATGCTCAAAAAACATGAAAAATCTGCAAAATATGCAAAAAAATACACAAAATACTGAAGAGTATCTTCATCTTTATTCCTATTGCAACTGATGACGTGCTTCTAAAACTAGATGTTATAATATTGAATATTAGTACGATTTGTATAATTTTGAACGATTTTTTAGAAACAGTATCTTTTTTTAATTCGTAGCGTTCTTTTAGTATTTATACAATATATTTTCTGGAATGTGTACATTATTCTACAAAGATTTAGAGAATTCGATGATGTAGTATTTCAAATTTTGGCGATTTTGTAAGTTTTAATAATTTTTTTTTTTTTTTTTTTTTTTAGAACTTTTTTGTGTATTTATGGTATTCTATATGAATTCACAAAATATATATTTTAGGATTCAAAGAGTAATACATTTTTGAGAATATTATCTCTACGTCTTTTTGATTATTTAAAGATATTCAGTATTTCTTGCTTTTCTTAGCATTTCGGAAACTTTCACGAATTATCACGGAATTTCGTGAATTGCTATAAGGACTTCTAAAATATGCTTAAGGGTTCAAGGTTTTTGACATCTCCAGCATTTTCGTACATTCTTGAAAAAATAAGTTCATTTTTCTTTTAATTTCAAGATTCCAAGAAATATTAATTACAACAAATTCCAAACAATTCTTTTTCAATTTTCATTCAATGTTAATTTGATTAAATTTAAATTCTTCCTCATTTTATTCCGATTCCGAGAAATTTCAAAAAATTGTTTTTTATTTTAATGTAATTTAAATTTTTGTTTAATCTCAATTCCAGTCCCAAGAAATTCCAAGAAAATATTTTTTAATTTTATTTCCAACTCCAATTATTCTTCATTAATTTTAATTCCCATTACAAGAAATTCGGGGAAATTCTTTTTTAATTTGATTGTAATTTTAATTCTTTTTTAATAATAATTCCAATTCAAAGAAATTCCAAAAAAATGCGAGTTTCAGTATAAAATCGAAAGATCTGAGAGCTGCAAATTTGAAAATTTATAATTTCTGGTTGGTCGAAATCTCTTTAGAAAAAGAGGTTAAAAAAATTTATATCGATCATTTTTTATTGAGAATATATTGATTTATCGAAAATCATAATTAACTGCATTTTTCAATAACTGAAGGCTCTCATGCAATAACCACGTTAGCGCTCGGGCACGAAAATAAAGTCGTCCTTACGACAAATCAGACCATCGAAAAAAAAACTTTTTTTTTCCATTAAAAAAAAATTCTAATAGATAGATCTTACTAAGATGCACATTTTCTGTCTTATAAAATTTCATGTAACTTAACAACTTCTCGAAATAAAAAATAAAAACCACAAATTTTTGATTCAACGAATAAACGGTTTTACAAAACATAAACTATCGAAAACCAACCTAAATATTAAAATTGTGCATCCAAATTTCACACAGATAATTTACATACCTTGTCAATGCAAATGAAATCTTCGAATGTTGAAAAATATGTTTTTGTTAACGTGTATTTAATTAACAATTGATGCGAACAGAATTCGAGTATTCCAATTTTCGGTAAGCGAGGAAGTTTTTTTTATAATAAGTTATAGAAAACTTCCAGGGGGAAAGTTGTTCGTTATAGTATGAAGCAGTTTTTGTGAAAATTTTACATCAATAATCCTAGTAGTTCTCGAAATATTTCTATTGTTTAACCGCTTGCATCGAGGTTCAGGCGCGTCACTAATCATTCGCTCGGGTCCGTGAGCGGACATAGGTTGTAGGTAAATGGAAATAATCGGAATCGTGTAAGAATAAATAAAAGGTTAATCAAAATAATATATTGAGCCTGATAATCGCCCGTCTCCTAGAAGTTGTCATGGAATTTTTTCAGTGTTTCCATGTTTATCTTCGAATAACATTTTTTCGGGGCAGCAAGATTCGATTACTTTGAAAACTTTTTTCTCAACGGTTTTTCCACCCCTATCGACATATTCTTCACCCTAAAATTTTAATTCAAAAACCGTAAGAAATGAAATTGAACTAACTTCTGTAATTTCAAATCTTACAAGATTCTCGAAAAATTTTATAAAGCAATGTATAAAAGTCTTCTAGAATTCTTGAAATCTTCGTACTCGAAGAGTACCTTTCAGAATCTTATAAGAAATCATAAAGACTTATACAATTTATAAAAACTAAAAACACGACTTATGAAATTCTTGAAAACTTTTAAAGTACTCTTACATGATTTCAAAAACTTAAAAATGTTTCATGTAATAAGAGTCTAATGAACATTTTAAAAACTTCATGCAATCGATACAATTTTAATATTGTTTCAAGAACAAGAAGTTTCCAAAAAATTTATTTTAAATGATGTAAATACATTTATGTATAGAGAAATAATATGCAAACTTAAGAGGACGTTTTTCTTCAAAATAAATTGCGTAATCATTTACCTCATTTTTTTTCGTTTTAGCAACGTATCTCGCCCAGGAACTTTCATTTTTTCGTTTTTTTCGCCCATTTCTACGATTATCGTTCGACATTTTCTGACACTTTCACAGCTAAAAGACTATTCACTTTTATAATAATCAAAATCAAATAAATAATCCCTCATTTGTACTTGGGAAAAAACAATTCTGTATGAGCGATTTTCGACGATTTTCTTCTCTCAAAAGATGGAATCTGACTGCTACCGAGTCAAAAACCTCTACTGGAATTTGAAAAAAAAAGAAATATTTTGCAGAAGAAACCGGAAAACTGAATTCCGCGGATCAAACAATCGTAAATGAATCCTCAGGAGACGAATAAACAAGTTTAAAAGAAACTTGAAATTTCATTTCCTTTACCTACAACCTACAACCTATGTCCGCTCACGGACCCGAGCGAATGATTAGTGACGTGCCTGAAACTCGACGCAAGCGGTTAAACAATAGAAATATTTCGAGAACTACTAGGATTATCGATGTGAAATTTTCACAAATACTGCTTCATACTATAACGAACAACTTTCCCCCTGGAAGTTTTCTGTAACTTATTATAAAAAAAACTTCCTCGCTTACTGAAAATTGGAATACTCGAATTCTGTTCGCATCAATTGTTAATTAAATACACGTTAACAAAAACATATTTTTCAACATTCGAAGATTTCATCTGCATTGACAAGGTATCTAAATTATCTGTGTGAAATTTGGATGCACAATTTTGAAATTTAGGTTGGTTTTCGATAGTTTATGTTTTGTAAAACCGTTTATTCGTTGAATCAAAAATTTGTGGTTTTTATTTTTTATTTCAAGAAATTGTTAAGTTACATGAAATTTTATAAGACAGAAAATGTGCATCTTAGTAAGATCTATCTATTAGAATTTTTTTTTAATGGAAAAAAAAAGTTTTTTTTTTCGATGGTCTGATTTGCCGTAAGGACGACTTTATTTTCGTGCCCGAGCGCTAGCGTGGTTATTGCATAAGAGCCTTCAACTATAACTGAAATAAAAAATTCTAAATTGTAAAATTTCTATATTGATAATTTGATCGCAAAACCTGTGAATTGTAATACCAACATTTCGATTCAAAAATTAAAAAATTTCACAATAAAAAATGAAGTATATTATCTACTATATTCACATATATTTCATTTAGTAACTATACTTTCAATTATTTTAATTGCTTTTATTTAACTTCTACTTTGTGGTAAATTCGATAAAGAAATCGTTCAAAAGTTATATTTATTAAAATTTTTTTTGACGGCACATTTCGCAGTCAAGTTCTAACTCGGAACTTTTAAATAATAAAAAAAATATAATTTTTTCCAATTAAAACTGCCTGACCTAATCATGTATTTTATTTAATTAAATGATAAATATTGAATCCTATTCAATTTTTATGTTTAGTTATCGTATTTAAATTTTTACTTAATTATAACTTACCTATTTTCCGCACTTGTCAAATACTGAATCCATTTGTTGGGAGCCACAGAGAGATCCGAGGGTGGGCTGTAAATTGTCTCGCTAAAGCAGGTTAGCAAGAGTTTTAGCAATTCGGTTCTGTTAGAATCCAAAACAGCGTGTTTCGGTGGCGAATGAGCGAATCCCACGCCGGATTCCCAAATGTATTCGCAACTATCCACCGACTGCAGTTCTTCCGCTTTGTCCTTTAAATGATCCAAAATCATAAATAAAGTTCAACTTAAACCTTAAACCTAAATAAATATATTCAAATATTTGAAAGTTGTGAATTATAAGCCGAAGCCATTAAATTAAATCTTAAAGCAAATCTTTTTCTTCTATTTCTATATTTTTCACAAATAATTTAAAATCTTTTTATTCAAGCAAAAATATTTTCAATAACAACTCTCGTTTTTCTAATAGTTTTTTTATTTTTCTTTTCTTCTTTACTAAAAGGATTTACAAATAACATTGCTTACTAAATAATATGCTTAATAATAAAAATAATGAGCATAATTGAACTTTTAACATATTAATTATGTATAAGAAATAAATAAATAAAATAAACGAAAACAAAATAAAACATCTTTCATAGAGTAATGAATAATTGTTGATATGTAACTCATATAATCCAACGTTGCTATTTTTTACTTTAAATTTGAGTGTAAATGGAAAATTTTGTTTTGTTTTGTTTTTTTTTTTCGTTTTCGTTTATTTCTTTTAAAATTTAAGGCACATTGCGCATAATTCAATTAATTCGACTTACAGGGCCAGATTTTTTATTGGCGACGACGGTGAAATCTGGACAGAATAACAAATCCTGAAAATATAAATATATTGTTATTTAATGGAAAAATAATAAAATGAAATTATCTAGAAAAGTAAAAACAAAAATTCATGAAAATGAGGGAAATTTATCACAAATGTACGCGGTGAAATTTAGAGGACATAAAGAATAGTTTCATGGAAGTTTTCAAAGTTAAGGGGGTAGTCAAGTTAAAATGACCTTTTTTTTAATAACTTTTTTTTGTTCAACATTTACAACTTTTTAATATGTTGTGAGGCATATTCTTAACTAGCAAAAGAAAAAAAATTTATTTTTCATCAATATCTGGCCAATTTATAGGCAATACGATAAGGCCATGTTAAAAAACGGTCGCCATGATTTTTCAATGAGTCATCTGAAACACAAAAACCAAAATTTTTCTTATAGAGCGCATAAATGGCTATAGCATGAACCTCAGTTATGAAAAAATATTTATAAATAAACAATAAATATTAATGAACAATCAAGACCGAGGTTCATGCTATAGCCATTTATGTACTCTATAAGAAAAGCTTTGGTTTTTTAACATGGCCTTATCCATATCGCCCATAAATTGGCCAGATAATGATGAAAAATAAAATTTTTTTTTTTCTTTTGCTAGTTAAAAACATGCCTTACGACATATCAAAAAGTTGTAAATGTTAAACAAAAATAAATAACAAAAAAACGTTGTTAAAAAAAAGGTCATTCAAACCTGACTACCCCCTTAACGAAATCAGGAATTCTTAATTTTAACGACAACCCTGATTCAGAATTATTTTTTCTTTAACAGAGTTATAATTATAAATGTTTGGCTAGAAAAACGAGGGAACTTAACATTTTAAAATATTGTTTCAACCCAATGAATAATAGAGGAAAATGAAAATCTACGAAAATACTGAAAATCTGCATAGAATACAAAAAAATACGAGAAAATGAAAAAAAATTGTATGGATGCTAAAAAAATATGATAGAGACGTTAGGTACTGGAAATTTTTATTAATAATAATTTTCTCAAAAATCTATTTCAATATTTATTATCTATTAAAATTTCTGGAACTTTCAATTTTATTGAATTCTGGATATATATCTGAAGTCATCCATAGAAAAATTGAAAATCTACAAAATATAATATATATGAAATACGATTATCCTACTCATACTATACATACATACTATTTATGTTTATATGTATTATACTATAGAATTTACGATTTTATAATATTATATATATATTATATAATATAGATAGTAAAATTTCTGAAACTTTCATTTTTATAAAATTCTGAATATCTCTGAAGTAATGCATAGAAAAATTGAAAATCTATTAAATATTTAAAATACTATTATACTATTTGACATTATGATTTTTATATTTTTTATAATATTTATATTTATATGAATTATACTATATAGTTTACGATTTTATTTTATAATATACATTTTCTAATATAGAATTAATGTTTCCATATTTTATATAATATATTTATACATAACTGATATTTTTATTTTTATATTTAAAAATATTGAAGTATAGTAATATTTTCTCAATAACTCCTAACAAATTATTTCTTCTGTACCACTGTCATGGGTAAAAAAAGAGAACCGAAATTACTGAATACTGAAATATACATGATTTTGAATAGCAAAATCTGAAAAGCAGTTAGTAAAAGAACTTACACATATAGCATTGAGTAGAGAATGTGCCAAGGGCACGCTTTCTTCCTCGCCTTCACTGGGCAAACTCGACCAGAAGAAGCCCTTCCAATCTGGGTCCTCGAAAATGTAAGGCAGCAACCTTGTCAGCAATCGGCAGCAATTCAAAACAATCTGATGCTCGCCCTGCGTACGACAACTATTGTCCACTGCTTTCACAAGCTTTTCAACGGCCTTGTAGCACAATGTCGCCAGATTCGAAGGTGCCTCTTCTCGTAAAACGCGAATCTCCGAGGCTGGAATCAACGTGAAGATATCTTGGACGTTGGAAACATTTTCCGACCAAAATTGGTACCAAAACGTGTCGTCCGATGGCTCGATAACCTGGAAATTCAACCCACATTATTATAACATTATAGAATAACAATTATCGAATGCTTACATATTCATGTCTCTGAAGTTCCAAACGTTAAAAAATAAATGAAAAAAAAAATTATTTTATCATTCCGAGTGACAGAGTTACATCATAATTTATTGATATTTATCAAATATTTTTTAACATTTCTCAATAGTTGTAATTTTAATAATGGGTGGATAAAAAAATTTTTTTTTCGTTATCGTTTATCTCATAAACGTTTGGAACTTCAGGGACATTACATACTCAATTTGAATGACAATTTCATTTCGATACTATTTGTTACAAAAAAAAATTATTTTACGTTTATTATTAATGATGAGCTTAATAGTAATTGATAACTGATAGTTGATAATTTAATGTTTTTTTATATAAAAATAATCTGGATTCCACAAGTCCATTGTTTATTGAATAAACAATGCTAAAAATCATCGATAATTACAAAACAATAACTTAGAAAATTATTTTCATTTTGAAAATAATCCGAATTTCGACTAGTCTATTATTTATTGAATTAATAATGATTATGATTAAAATTGATGATTTAAGAATATATTTGTATTGGTCAAAATTTGGAATTTTATTACAATTTTGAGTGTTTCATTATTTAATAAAAAATAGAAGTAATAACATAAAACAACAATTTAAATATGATAACTTAGTAATTATTTTTATTCAAAGAATATTATGAGTTTCAGCAAGCCAATTATTTATTATAATAATAATAATAATAGGTACTAATAATTGAAAATTTAAAAATAATATTTGCTAATTATGTTTATTCTGAAATTAATGCAAATCTCAACAAGTCCATCATTCATTACATAAATGATAATAATAATAATAATAATAATAATAATAATAATAATAAAAATTGATAATTTAGAAACAATATTTCAGAAATTGTTTTTAGTCTAAAAATAATCTGCGTTTGGACAACTGTATTATTTATTGAATAAACAATGGTAATAATCATCGATAAGAAATAATTTAGTAAATATTTTCTTTTTTCTAATAATGCAAATTTTGACAAATCTATTATTCATTGGATAAATAATGATTACGATTAAAATTATAATTTAGTAATAATTTTCATTCTTAAAATAAATTTGTACTTCTTAAAATTTGAAATTTTATTCAAAATTTGACTATTACATTATTCATTAAATAAATATAGCAATAATAATAATAATAATAATAATAATAACATTCATTAGTTTTGAAATAATTATTTAGTCATTATTTTTATTCTAAAAATAATCTGAATTTTGGCTGGTCGATCAATTATTAAATCGATTACGATAATGATAATTGATAATTTATAAAAAAAAAATTATTACGAATTTCAGCAAGCTCATTATTTATTAAATAAATAATGATAGTGATAATTGATAATTATTTTTATTCTCGAAAAAATGCAGACTTTACAAGTTCATTTTGCAATAATAACAATAATAATAATATTCCTAAATTTTAAAGTAATAATTTATTTATTATTTTTATTCTAGAGATGAATTTGGACTTGTCAAAGTTCGGAATTTCATTCCAATTTTACAAGTCTATTATTAATTGTTATGATACTCTGGGAAAAACTGCAATAAATAATTATAAAATATTGCGATTCCATAGGAATTTTTTCTTGCGGACAATGTTAATAATCATTGACATTTTGTCATGAAAACATGGAAAATTCAAGCACAAAACAACATATTGAGCGTCCCTTCAATTGTACTTGAACGAGTAGTTTAGTTACTAGGTTAAAAATTGCGATGCATCGAGTCGAAAGAATCACCTTTGTTTTTGATGTTAACTGAACGACAGCTTTTCGGAAATTCAGTTTCGTGTCTGCGTTTCCCATTTTTGGTAATTTTTCCGTCAATTTGAACCTTTTACAACGTCTTTCTCATCGTGCATTATTATTCCTCGGCGTAAGTAATCTAGGTAATGATCTTAAACTTTTTAAAACGTCATTATTTTTGTGTGTCAATAAATAAACACATCGAATATGTGCATACCAGCTCCAATTCGATGAAGTACAGTATGTTTGTCTCTCTGTCTACTCTCAATCTTATCCGATTGTGTGACAGAGACAAACCTACCTTTTCTGCGAAAACTAGTGCATATTCATATGTGTGTGATACATATATCGAATTGTCAGAAATTGTTATAATAACTGCTGATACCCAAACAAACCGAAAACGAGTGAAATTTTGTGGAAATGTTTTGATTTCGCGTGAATTAGACTATTATTAAATAACCATGTCACTTTTAAAAAATCTCCGTGACACACGATGTCTCGTGAAATCTACCAATTTCGGAAAATTTTCGGCTACTTTTTGCACGAAAGGCATCACCAAGGAAGAAGAATCTGGTGAGTTACGAAGAATTTAACTTTAATTATCTTCATTGTTGAAATTCTGCAGAAAATGGCGAATTGTGAAATTAATCATATTTTTCAATAAATTGTAAGGAATGTTTTGAAACTGATATTTTGAAACACATTTTGTGTGCACGTACCAAAGGCGTAAAAGAAAAAATATCCTCTCCAGAATTTCGTAAATTGTAATTTTTCGAATTTCGAGATTTTCAAGTTATACAATATTTGGAGTCCAGTTTAATGGAATGAAATTCGTTTTTTGAGAATTTCGAGTCGCATAGATCCATATTTTTTTTTCCTATAAAACCTTGATATTTTGATCGAATAAAACACCTCCTGTAATTATGAAAAAATTATTGATTACTTCATGTAAAAATGGAAAAAAAAAGATAACAATAAAACTTAAAAATCGATAAAAATACAAAAAATAACATGATAATGCATCGACTTAATATTTGGCAAGACAGAATAAACATAAATTCAGCAAAGAAGGACAATTAATATTCTTTATTCATTTGTCCGACGTTTCGTTCCGGATGCAGAACATTCTCAAGGTCGAGAAAATAACAAAATCTGTAACAACGATCCAAACTAATAACATCCTTATGAATCCAAGAGCAGAGTCAAACATCGCGAAAAAACTATATATTATGTAGGATAGTGAACGTGTACATGCTTTGAAGCGTGCATACACTGAGTGGTTAACAATCAAATTAAAACCTAACTTATATGTATAACGTGGAAACATAAAATCAATGAGATAAGACAAAATCATGAAATGACGTACAAGAATAGAAAATAGAAAAATGAATAAACAAAGAGAAAAGTTATATCAAACAGAG
This sequence comes from Platygaster orseoliae, assembly GCA_030522825.1. Lineage (NCBI taxonomy): Eukaryota > Metazoa > Arthropoda > Insecta > Hymenoptera > Platygastridae > Platygaster > Platygaster orseoliae. The sequence continues at coordinate 16,700 of JAPYZL010166363.1, forward strand.
AAAAATAAAAAAAACACACAGATAACTAGAAAAACTTCAAAATAGGCATCAAATAAAAATCCTATCGTAACAACTATTCAAACCATCGATATCATTAATGGAATTAATATAAGAAGCGTTATTTTTAATATGTAGCATCTCACTCATGAGTCTACGTTTCAAATCAATATCATAATCTAAAATCTGAATATTCTCAAAATTGAAAAGTACAATCCTTACTTCCGACACCTGTTTCCACACCCAAAATATAAAGAGAGTTAAGTATATCTTAATTGCTAACTCATACCCTAGGGATTTTTGTAGTAAATATATTGGTATTAGACTTAAACGATTTAGAGAAATAAAGGGTCTTGGCACTGGGAAAGTAGAACGTAGAGATATTGGACATAGAGATAAGATTGTTTTACCACACTATAGTAACGTATCCCATAATATTTATAATTTATTTCATAGGAATAATATACAAGTAGTTGAAAGACTTTCGAATAAATTAAATGGGATCATTACGAAAGGCAAAGATAGGATTAAATACAAGAATAAAACTGGAATTGTATATAAAGTGGATTGTTCGGATTGTACGTCTACTTATATTGGCCAGATGAAGAGGGCATTGAATACTAGGATTAATGAACATTTACAGTCAATAAAAAGAGGTGAAGATAAAGTAATTCCGAATCATATAAGGAACACATCTCCACAACACACTTTCGATTTTGAGAATATTCAGATTTTAGATTATGATATTGATTTGAAACGTAGACTCATGAGTGAGATGCTACATATTAAAAATAACGCATCTTCTATTAATTCTATTAATGATATCGATGGTTTGAATAGTTGTTACGATAGGATTTTTATTTGATGCCCATTTTGAAGTTTTTCTAGTTATCTGTGTGTTGTTTTTATTTTATCTGTTTGATATAACTTTTCTCTTTGTTTATTCATTTTTCTATTTTCTATTCTTGTACGTCGTTTCATGATTTTATCTTATCTCATTGATTTTATGTTTCCATGTTATACAAGTTAGGCTTTGATTTGATTGTTAACCACTCAGTGTATGCCCGCTTTGAAGCATGTACACGTTCACTATCCTACGTAATCAGATGAATTCAGTAGAATTACTTTGGCGGGTTTGCAGGTCAAAGTAAGAAACCAATCTTTTAATCCAAGTATTTTCTCACGCACGAGTGACTGTGTGCGTGGCCAATGCTGATGCACGATTATCGACTGTGATCAGCTATGAGCCAATCGCAGCTACGCATGTTGGCGCTCATTTAATTTGAATGCGCATTGTGAACATTCATCCAGCTCAGCTCGTGCATCATGCTCTGAAGTTGGCTGAAAGACGATTTCGGTTGACACTGTGACCCGAGAGAGGCGCTGCAGTTTGCCAATCTCTCAGGTTGAGTTGTGACAATATGGC